>PVKB01007832.1:0-26273 GCA_004027205.1 Ctenodactylus gundi
TGGTGTGCAGAACAGCATGCTGGAAGAAGGGAGCTCAGAGTTCTGCACTTAGATATACCTCTGGTATAGTTGCAAAAATTGTAAATGGTAGTGACAGAAAACAGATCAATGGCTCCCTGGGGATACAGTGGGAAGGGAGGGTAAAAAGGGAGGAAGGGAGAGCTACCCTGATACACAGGAAAGGTTTCAAGGAAAAGCAAGAAGTGTCCATTGTCTTGTTGGTATTGAACAGTGATGGTTTCATAGGAATCTACCTACGACGAAAACATTAAATTGTACAGTAAACATGGGGATTATTGTGTATCATGTATACCTCAGTAAAGCCATTAAGAAAATAAACATGGTAGCTCCTTTTTCCCTTTGCCTCTCCTATGCTTCAAAATCTGGAAGGTTCCCTATGATTTACCTTCCTTTTTTGTTTAGATTACTGAACCCTGAACTTTTTGGAGACTCTTCAATCTGTCTCCTGTAAGGCCAGATGGTCCTGCCTTGCTTCCTCTCTGTTCATGTCCCTGTGTAAAAAGTATGCTTCTTTTTTTGTCCTGATAGTCTTTTTATAGGAAATACCTAAAATGTTTACGTACGTTGCCCTGAAATAAATATTTATTGTGTGCCTGTGATGACACAGAGGTATGCTGAGAGTTAGGCACTCCAGCAACGAAGACAGCTGATGCCTGCTTCCCTGGGGCTCTCACTCTGGTAAGAGAAACAACCAATGGAACTGCTGTACAGGTGTACATGCTTTTATTATTTGTGGCCATTCAGTCTTTCAACAGCCCTAAAGTTAAGGAGTAATTCTCCATTGGGAGTTGATGGTGAGAAGCAGGACTCCTTTTTTCCTAAAATACACAGGGAAGATAAGGTTTTCCCCGCTCCCTGGGTACGTGGATATGACAGCAAATTGCTAGTTAAATGCTCCTGCCTGTGCTTGGACATTTTGATTGTGTTAAAGCAGAGAGACAGGTACAATGAGGTGTGGTTGATAATGGTGGCTATGGCAGTATTGTCCACTAGCAGAGGCAGAACAAGTGCCCACGGGTGGCCTTGTCAGTGTCAGTGTTCAGAAGTGACCATGCCTGTGGGGCACCCAGGGTTCTAACCTAGTTTTAGACCCTCATTTTCCATTCTCTAGATTTCTTACTGATAGCTTCGGGCTTCCTTTCCTGTTTAATTTATCTGAGTAACCCAATGGGAGAGGCAAGGGTGAGGGCATTGTGTGTGGTCCATGGTCTGGCCACAGCTGAGGCAACCATCACATTAGGAGTAATATCATTATATAATAATTAAACATTTCTCTACCCCTTGTACAGGAAAATTTGTAAACACTGGAGGAAATTCTACAGCTTTCTCCTTTTTTATTATATGAAGAATAATATCATTTTTAACTAGGAGAAAATTGCTTAAATATTTCAAAAATATTATGATTAGCTTATGATCTTTTAAAAATTTTTAAAAATAAGATAGAAGGCACATCCTTAAGTAGGATTTGTCTAATCTGGGTTCTCCTTTCTTCACCTAGGCCATTTTGAAATAAAAGTATCCCACCAGTTGACCAGTACTATTAAACCAATCTTTCCTGCATCATGTCAGTAATATTTGATATTAATGTCTGGTGGTAGACAGTACTGGTATGACAAAAGGAATCTCTTTATTTTGAGGGGTTTTTGTTTGTTTGGTTTGTTTAGAGCTAAAGAAAAAAAATAAGTTTGTAGTCAAAATTAGCTGTTTGAAATCACTGAGTTGGTGGACAGCGTTCCAACTAATGAGAGTAGAATGCTTTCTATTTGATTTGTGTGTCTCTCAGAGCTGGGCAGCTGATGTCCCAAGCCTGTAATCCCACCACTGTGGAAGGATGAAGCAGGAGATTGTAAACTTGTGCTTAACCTGGGCAACTTGGCCAGCGAGATCTTGTCTCAAAATCAGAAGACAAAAATAGGTTAGGGATATAACTCAGAGTGAAGGCCCTGGCCTTGATCTCCAATATCAGCACACATGCCAGCACACACAGAAAGACACACACATCTACATAACACAAAAAAATGGAAAAAGATAAAAAATAGAAAAAGTAAAGAAAGAAATATAGAAATACAAGGAAGGAATTTACCCATGCAAAGGGCATCTTGGTAGAAGTCCCCTGGGTGAAGCGGAGTTCAAGGAAGGAATTCTAAGCACTAGAAATAACCAAGCAGATAAATTCTGACTTGTTTGTGAAACTCTAAGTAGGTCAGCAACTAAAGATCAATTGTTATTTGCTTGGATTTCTTGCATTTAAAACTCAATATAACTTCCAATGTAGTTATCAGTCTCTTCCCATCAATGGAGATTTTCTTCTATCCTTCTTAAATGGTTTCGTGGGTTCCTTCTTAGTTCATTACCATTTTTTTTTGAGACAGGGTCTCACTCTGTAACCCAGGCTGCTCCTGAACTCACTCTGGAGCCCAGGCTGGCCTTGGACTCACAGCAATCCTCCTGTCTCAGCCTCCCAAGAGTGCTGGGATTACAGACGTGCACCACCACGCCCAGCTTATGTGGTGCTGGGGAATCGAACTAGAATACTTAGCACTTGCTAGGCAAGTGCTTTAATCGCTGAAACATTCCTCCAGCCCCTCATTACCATTTTCGATAGATAGGACATCAAAAAGATTACATGCCTATGTTTAAATGTCTCTCATTGTTTACTAATCTAGTTCTTTTAGTTTTAGCTTCCTGAGAGTAATAGTGCCAATCTCATATAGTGTTGAGGGTTAAAAACAAAAAAAGCCTTGCTTAGGGAGATGTTCAAAACATATGACCTTCTCTACTACTCTGGCTGATTAAAATGGCTTAGTACATATATAAAAAGAGCTCTGGCTATAGATGGTTGTCTGATGCTTATTAGGAAGCCTGGCAGGGTAACTAAGTCACGCAGAAAAGTACCCTCATATGTATTATATTATCACAGACAAAAAGGTGATAGGAATTCAGAGAATCTAATAGATAAGACTAAAATGCAGAAACTTTAAAACAAAGAAGAAAAGGCAAGTTAGGAATTGAGGTAGTTAAAATTAAAAACTGCATGAATTGAAAAGCAAGTATACAAAGTGCTTCCTTTTCAGGGTACTAAGCCATATGCTTATTACGGTCATGGCTACGTAGATTAGACAGCTAGACTCAAGCAACCTTAGTCTGCAAGGTGAAATGGGAATTTAATTCAGAGATCTGTATCATTCATCACTGAGCAGAACAGCATGCAGTTCTCGACTCATCTGAAGTAAATACCGAGATCCAGGCTGCTAATAGCAAAAGTATTCCTGTGGGTAAGAATACTTAAGGCTTGTGGTAACTGACCAATCAGTACACACAGAACAGCTTTGCAAATTCATCTTTTTAACTCCTTTGTTAGTTGATTCTTGCATCAGAACTTGTGATCTGACGAAAATTGAAATTGAGTAAAAAGTAACTGAAACAGCATTACTTGTTCTCTGAAGCATTAACTTGGTTGGCCATTTCAAGAAAATAAAATGCAGAGAGGACTCACACTGAGACATTACCCATAGTACCATGGTGACACTTTTAAGGCCATCACATGGAAGTTTAGAATGGAAAATCACTGTTCCCCTTGATGAGCAGAGAGCCAGAAAGGATCCTCTGTCAGAGTGGTAAATATCTCCTTGGCCCATGAACTGACTGGCAGCATTAGCCCAGCATGCCTAATGGTACATTAGGTAGCTGAGTCCAGAACCCTTTTGGCATTGAGAGGGCAGGCTGGGCCAGAGAAGTAAAGGAGGTGGAGTGCTTTCAGCACCTTCTTTTTTATTGGCTTGTTTTTCAACAATAATAGATCTCATTGTTGCCAGACTCCTGCTCAGGATCCCCCATGGGAACCTCCTTGTGGCCAAGGTCCTGCTGGGGGATTAGGTAGCAGAAAGCAGGCAACAGCAGGCAGAAGCCTGGAAGGAGAGCACTACCAGAGGTCGTGAACACTCAGGTTAAACCCAGGTCTGTCCAGAAGTTCCTGCTCACATGGATGCTCACATGGACAACTGACTCCTCTAGGCACCCTCTTAGCTCAGTTCTGCCTTCGGTTTCCCCTCTGTTGCTCCCTCCGTTCATCTTCTGCTTCATTTCCTCTCCTGTGTTTTCCCAACTCCCCTAGAGCATCAGTGCCTTGTGAAATGGCCATGTGAATAACACCCTGCACCTGCCACTGAGGACCCCTGCACTGGGGGGTTAAATCACAACTTCTAATGGTCTAGATGATTTTGAGTAAATCTCTACTTCTTTGCTCTCTGGCTTTATATTATTAAGCACCTAGAAACTAGAGACCAATTTTATAGTTTTTCTACCTCTAAAGTTGACTAGCCTTCACTTAGCATAGGCTAGGTATAATGATCAGATCGGAACATTATCTTATTCTTCTGGAAATAAAACAAGCAAGTTTTATTACAGATGAGAGAACCAAGACTCAAATTGAATAAACTGCGGGCAGTTACTCAAGCAAGTAATAAGTGGAATAATCAATTGGAACTCAGGTGGCCTGACTTTATGTATAGCTAATATATTATATTGCCTTTTTTAAAGCTAGTGCGTATATTTTAGAGTAGGTGTGTCTGGCACTGGCAGAAATGGCATTGGTACATGGGGTCTGGTGTCAGACTTGTCTATGTACCAGCTACAGTTCCATATCTTTCTAATCGATCATCTTTGGGCAAATTGCTTAATTCCTTTGTGTCTTGATATCAGATCAGTAGAAGGTTAATAGCAAATTTCACAGAATAAATCATTGTTATACTAAACTTTACAACTCGATAGCCATTAATCCTCTGGCTTCAAACATATCACTGTCTTCTTTATCCAATGCCGTAGTGTAAGATATGTCACTGTGGAATGTCATTTATTCAAGGAAAGCACTATCCTTCTAGTAAGGTATTCTTATTAATAATAAAAATATTGGCAAGGATTGTGGGGTGGGTCTCTACCAAGCAAGATACAAAAAACATTATGTTCATTATCTCAGTAATTATTCCTAACAAAATGATGGAGGGGTAGGCCACTGCGGGTGTGGCCTGGACAAGCGGATCTCCCTTCTGGCTGCTCCTGTCTTTGCTTTCTGGATGCTATGCCACGAGCTGTCTTCCTTTATACTAGGCTCTTTTGCTATAGCCTCATATGGACAGAGTTTGCTAAAAATGTGAGTTAATAATGGACCTTTCTTCCTGTAAGATGTGGGTGTTGAGTGTTATATTTTCATTGACAAGAAAAGTATCTAAGGCAGGTTAACTAAGAAAACAAACAAACAAAAATAGGCCATAACTTTTCAGCCACATAGAAATGAGTTAGGATTGTAGTTCAAAAGGAAGACTTGAAAGGTTTTATGTGAGAATCCTGATCAGATTTTCATTTCGAGAGGACTGTTGAGGTTACAATATAGCAACATAGATGTTACAGTAGAGGGAAATGTCTTCACTCTTAGTTTAGTATTTTTCTCTCATGAATCCTATGAATACCTTGACATTTTTCTTGAAGTTCAATAAATACTGTACCTTTTGTATCTTACTTGGTCAATTGGTGATCTTCTTTTGAGGGTCTCTTATTATCTTCCATATTCAACATGAAGCTTTACATATATTTAGTGCTTACAAGAACATCTAATTCTTAGCATTTTAGCACTGGATGGACTCTTCGAGGAAATCTAGCCTAGTTCTGTTTTTAAGAGCTTAGAGAAGGCAAGCAATTTTCCCAAGTTTGGATATTAAATTGATGATAGAGACTAGGCAAGATATTAGCTTTCTGAGTCCAACTATATTTTAGGAATGATTCCAGGAAGTACAGAAAAAAGATTATCCTGTCCTCACCTCTTGTTTAAAATTGGAATTGGTTTAGAAAGAATGCAACAGAAAGGAGAAGTATAGAGTTGAAAATAAAATAAATGCCTTCACTTACCCTTCATATGAGTGGAGTGGGAAAATCCGGCATTCCTAGAATGACAAGATAGGACAGGGAACAAACAATACATTACACCTTAGAGAAAGTCTGAGGGGAGACCATGGAACATGGTGGTGATAATCAAAAGAAACTTTCTTTTTTGTTTTTTATTATGAATATTATATCTTTCCCTTTATTATGGATTCATTCATGCATATGGTTTATTTAATATAGCAACGTTTTCTTTCATGTTCACATTTTCATTCCTGCACAATCAACCGGGCTTTGTAATGTGGATGGCATTGAATAAGACATCAAACATTTGGTTTAACACCTATTTATTTATGACATAGAAGACTCTGCACAGATATCTAGGTGTATGTGAGGATGTTTATTGATTTCTGAAATCCCTAAAATTATCTGAGAAGTACTGGCTAGGTCACACAGCTATGGCAGGCTTCTGGGTGTCAGACAGGGTTTTTTCTAAGCCTCATACTCTCCTCCAGGGTCTTATTAGATGTGCCAATTCTTGAGGTTTCTTACACTTTTAGATTCAGAATCTCTGACAATGGGACCTCAGAGTTAGCACTTTTCTATATGACTTGGGTATGCATTTAAGAACCACTAAATAATTTGGAAAACAACTTTATCCATTTTCAGTCATTATATAAAGGCAATTTTAGAAAATGTATTCTTCCCTCATAACTGTCTTAGTCTGTACCTCTTTTTGCTCAGAAATCTCTCTAGTAACTACCTCTGCAAAGGTCTTTGATAGCATCAAACTAGTCTAATGACACATGGCTGAAGGCAAACAGTACCTGAGCAGCAATTTTGTAGTTTGCTTTAGGATTGACTCACCTGCCTTTTAAGAAAAGCCCGTAATGCTAGTGAATGGGTGTAATAACTGGATAAGGATTTAGGAAGATTGAGCCATGCTGTTAAAAAGAAAAAAGAGAGAGGGAAGAAACCCCACAAAGAAGTCTAGTTTGTTCACACAGAGTAAATATGAATCTGTACTTTCGTCACCAACCAACTAGATTTCTGTCATTTCTTAACGATTGACTACCTGGATGACCTCTATTGTATCTGTACCTCAACAAGGGGGAAGAAAACCCCTGGGGAAATGGGGGAAGAAAAGCACCTTACCCCTAGAAAGAAACTAGTGGCTTCTCTGAGGTGGATGACATTGATGACAGTAAAGCTGAGGCCGCTATGCCCTTGACCAGCAGAACGTCCACTTTTTGAGAAGACATGACCTGGAGATTTGCCTGAGCTTGTGCTGCATAAACCTGGGTGACCTTTCAGGCAAGTAGATTCAGAGAGGCCAAGGGAGAGAGACAGAAGGGGTTTGGTAGCCCACGGTCAGGGTGTTCCTAGTAGAGCCTCTATATTTGAGATTTATTTTGCATTCTGCACTTTTCTTTTACGTTTTCACTAAAGAAATTATATTTTTCTTCGAACGAGTCCAAGAATAGAACAGAGAAAGCTATAAAATAGCTGGGATTTATGGCGCCATTGCAGAGGTGATTTTTTCCCAACTCATCTAGGCTGAAATTACTGCAGTCTTCTCCTTAGAGCTCCTTTGGAATTTATTTTCAATTTAGACTGTGTACCTGTGAAAAACAGAATGCAGATGATACTGCGGCTTCTGAAGAACAGTCTGGAAGCTTAGACTGTACTATGCTAATAAACAAATCCATACACACTTGTTACAAAGCCTCACTTGGATTAAGATTAGAATTTCCCGGCTACTTTACCAATGGGTAGTGTTACTAACTTTTGCTCAGTGTTTCCCAGCTCATGTCCCGCATAACAGACCTTAGTGCTGCTTTTTAAGGCACTTCTAAGAAGTTGAAAAGGGGACTGCAAGGAAGCACTTACGAGGAGACCTGAATTTTAGTTCTGATTCTGCTTTTTTGTTCATTCTATTATGATCAGATCATAACCTCTTGGGCTTCAGCTTTCTCACCATTAAAATGGGAGGGGATAGGCTTGGGTCAGTGTTTATGAAACACTTCTCTAGGACACAAGTAAGAGAAACCTAATTGCATGTACAAATTCACAATTAAAATAGTTTATAATCTATTAGATATTCCCTAATCTGATTCCAGAATTAAATATTTAGGAAATCTGAAATACAACAAATCCACATAAGAATCCATTTAAAATCTGTTATTTAGTTGCAAATCGTGGAACTAGAGAGGAAGGAAGAGACCTAAATTTCCCCCAAGTCATCCTTTAGCCTTGAAGAAGTCACTGAACTCGTGTTCCGTGGTCTTCTGTCATCTGTCATCTCTCTCCCTCAATGTCTGTGGCTCTCACAAAAGCAAACATAGGTTTTTACGCCCATAAGTTCTCATAATCACTTTATTTTGATGAGTAATCACAGATTTAAAATTAATGGAATTGTATGTACCTTTAAATGTTTTCATGAGATGTATTTCAGGGTGGCACGCTCAGCTTGAATCTGTATTAAGAAAGGAGAGTGGCAAGGGGCAGTTGACTGTGTTCTCCTACGCAGAGCAGGTCCGCAGCCTCAGGGTGGTTTCATCAAATGGACTAATTCTGGTCAGTGCTTGTGGCTGTTGAATCTGGAATTGAAAAGAAATTGGAGAGTCTGGGCTGATTATGTGAGAAGTATGGTATCCACTAGCCATGCCTGCTGTGCAGCTGGGAGGCAGAGCAGCCACACGTGCCTCTCACACAGGCTGGCTTGATCCTGATCTGTGTGATTTGGGAAGGAGGAAGTCAAGCGCACAAATGGAATTTGAACAGAGGTTTTAGTATTCTGACTGTGGCATCTTTGGAGCAAATAGAGGCCTCTCAGGCTGAAACGAAACAAATGGGTCCAATGGCAAGTTGGTACCTGTGAAAAACATGTTTGCCATGACAGAGTTGCATGTACTTTGAATGTTCTTTCTTTTCTTATCCTAGAATTTCTTACCAACTCTCTCTTGTGTTAAAACTTTTTCTTTGATGTGTGTCTTTGTGGTATAGCTCATGCCCAGCCTTCCCATAAAGTTTTGAAGGAGATCATAAGTTCCCTGTGCTTTGCAGAGACCATGGAATCTTGGATGGGAATGTACAATGCAGTAGCTTATCAGTAAACACGGATTAATTAGTAAATGAACCACTAGCTGTATACTACAGGAAGTATGTTATGTTACATATATTCGTAGTATAAGTACATACAGAAACTGAAAGTGAATACTTTAATCAATCTTAAATAAATGGATAAAATTGATTTAATTCCTGACTATATCTTGAAAGAAAATTTATAGAAAAGTGAACAAACAAAAGGCTTTTAATACCGCCCAGATGACTTTAGAGAAAAGAAATCCCAAATATTAAATAAAGCTCATGCCCTGAAAAAGTGAAATCTAACTTCATAAAGAAAAATAAATAAGAATATTTTCCGAGCCTCTCAGAAAGTGCTGATATTTAGAATTTGCTAGTAAGCTACCATACCATTAGAAGATCAAGGCGGGAATCTCTCACCACAGAGGAGAGCATGCTCAGAAAATTAGAAAACCAGGCGCAAGTAAGTAAAACAAACAAACAACTGAAAAAAAGAAATGGGTCAGATAACAGTGTTCCTGTTCTCAAACTCATCATCTGATCTTATGAAAAATTGCTACGTTTACTCAACTGGGCCTCTGGGGGAATCACTAAACAATTCCTCTTGGACCAAGCGCGCTGTCTCTTCCCACCTACTAAGTGGGTGAGTGCGGGTTTCCTAATCTGCCCACGGGGCTCCTTTCTGTTTTCCTCTGTGCTTCTGTTTAATTTCCTCACCTAGCATGTGGAGATGATAACACGCGCTGTGTAGGGGTGTCGACAGCCGTGCACGTCTCTGTGCTGTGGAGACCAGGAATGCAAAGTGCCGTATCACTATTGTACTGTTGGACACTTGCTCATTTGTGTGTAAATCATATAGACTATCTTCTGCTGGAAAATATAGAAAAGATCAGGGAAAGGCATGACTTAATGGATAAGTTACATGTGAACAGGAAAAGACAAGGTATCGTTTAGCAGATTTATTTTTTAATCTATATACAATTAATTGTTTTGCACTTTAATCTGGAACTTTATTAGTAATGATACTGATGCAAAAGCAATTGTGCACATTTAACCTTTTGTAAAGGGCTTGCTTTGAACAGAAGAATTTTCATTTTTCTATTTCAGAATTATTACATTTTCATTTATGTTGATGTTGGTATTTAAAATATTACCACTTTATAAAAACCGGAGACAATGTGGTCATCAAAACATATTCATTATTAGCCTCTAGACCTATTGGAAAAAATTTAATTGAACTCTAGTTGATTGCTTTTTATAGCAAGTCCCATCTATTACCATGTATCATGAAGAAGAGAAACTTGGGATAGCCCTTTTCTCCCCCTTATCAAAGACCTGTCTCCTGTTTAATTTTTTGAGCATCTAGTATATACCAGAAAGTAGTCTGGGTGTCAAGATGCAGTGATGAACAAAACAGCTAAGACCCTTATGCTTTTCTTAATGGTTTAAGAAGGGGAGGTGGGGAAGATGCTATCAAATATTAAAAAAGTACTATAAGGAAACAGAAGGATATGATGGACGCCCAGTGGGATAGGGATGCGCTGGTTACAAAATATGCCCCTTGGACCCTCTGTGGGAGCATCACTGACTGAGCCTCCAGCCCTACACAGGTGTATTTTCCCCCAAGAAATATCTTGCATGTCAAATATCTCTCGCATCTGTGTCTTGCAGGACTTGAGCTAACGTGCTGGGGAAATGGGTGATTTCGGTATGTCTGGCCGGGTCTCCATCTGTTGGAGGAGGAGACAGTTAAGCTGAGACCTGGGGGAAGGGCATTTCAGGTAGACAGACAGAGCATCATGTATAAAGAAACTAAGGCAAGAACATTCTTTGCATATTTGAGAAACAGGGAAAAAGACAATGAGGTAGAATGCGGTACTTGAGGGGGCGAGTATTGGGAGGGAGATTTAGAGAGGGAAGGAGGGGCCAGTCGAGTTTTATGTTAAATAAAACTGAAAGACACTAGAAAATTTGAAACAGGTGAGTCGTGTGATCTGAGAACTTACTTTCTCCAGCCACACACTCTGTATGTCTGTATTCATGTTAATGTAGGAAGGAATGGGTGCTGGAACGGTTTTCTTGGCGCATCGTACATCTGCCTATTGCTTTGCCATACCATCTTCTTCCCCTTTCTTCTTCTGTCTTGGAGGAGACATAAGATAAAAGATAAATTTGACCTGAATGACAGGGAGATGGGAAAGATGTTAGTACCATGGTACCTTGAGCAGCGTACCTTACGTCTGATATCCCTCTTCTTCAAGTGGGGAAACGTCTATCAGTTATCATAAAGTCCTCGCTACATTTATGTAACTTCCTGTGGAGCCTGGATTTCCTTCAACAATTTCTCCATCTCGCTTTACATTTGGCTAACATGGAATTTTACACCTTTATTATTCTCTCATAGTCCTTCTTCACAAATAGCGTTTTTGGTCTTCATTATCTTTGCCTATCTTAAAAATCTTGGATTGTTGATTCTTCTCTTCCTAAGATATTGTGTTATGATGTTGTATAAAAATAGGTAGACATCAGACATTTGATAATTGACACTGCTGTCCCACCCTTAAGTATGTGCTCACATATAAAAATCTGTGTAATGATAGTAACATTGGTGCTCAATACAGGACATGAGTTGTATGACTATATGACATATTGTAAAAGTAATAGCTTTTGCGTTACTTTCTCAGATTTCAGTTTATGATGAAGTAGCTGCCATTGGTCAATCATTGTAAAAGATGATGGGGATACTGTGGAGATAAATACCCAGTGGTGAAAGGCTGCAAATACCAGCTCCTATCATGGATTGTAGTGCGTGCGTGAAGGAAAGGGTCTAGGAGAGATAAGACAGCTTAAATATAGTCAGCCTAGGAGTAAGACAGCCTAAATATAGTCCTTCCCAGCCCTAGGCATCTCCTTCATTCATAAGAAACTATATCTATGTCACACTTTTAGATGCTCTTCTTTTGTGTTTCAATGAACTTAATATTTTGAACTGTTTTCCGTTTACAGAAAAAAATAGAGTACAATAGAGTTCCTTCGTATCATGGTAGATTCCCTTGTTGCTCACACCTCACATTAGCATGATAGATTTGTCAGATATAATGAAAAATTTTATGCATCATTATTCACAAGTTCATACTTGTCTTAGTTATTGTTAGGACATACTACTTGATATCCACAATTAAGGGAGGAAAGATTTATCTTAGTTCACAGTTTCAGAAGGTCTCAGTTCATTCGTAGGTGACTGGCAATGATGGACACAAATGGAAGAAACCCAGAAGGAGGAAAAGCTGCTCATAGCGTGGTATACAGGAAGCCAAGTGAATGAGCTAGCAAATGCTCTTCCAGGTCAAGCCCGGCATTCCAGCTCCAGTGATCTGCCCCTTTCACCCAGGTCCCTCCTCTTAATGGCATGTAAGTGTGTAGATATTCCACAAAATCCAAATACATGAGGCTTTTGGAGAACATTTTTACATTCCATCATAACAACACGGTACCTTGTTGTGGTGATAGTTGTTTTTATTCAGTGACCTTTTACTGGGATCCAGAATTCCATTCTGGGGCCACGTTGTATTTATTTGTTATTTCCCCAAAGTCTCCCTTTGGTTGTGACCATTTCTCAATTTTAAGAAGTAGTGCCAAGAAGATTATTTTTCTGTGTTGGAATTTATCTGATGTGTTCTTATGACTGGACTAGGATTATAGAATATTTGGACGAAGGTCACAGGTGTTTATCTGTTTATCACTTCATGTTCTGGAAGTACTCTGTCAACACGACATAGGACATTGATGCTGCTTTGGTGACCTGGGTGAGATGGAACTTGTCAGGTCTCCTCACTTTAAGGTTAGGTCTTTTCTGGGCCCCTGCACTGCACTGTACGGAAGACAGTCACGGGCAACAACCTACGCTCAAGGACTGAGGGGTTGTGCTCTACTCTGAGGGTAGACTGTTTACCTAAATTATTTGGAATTGTTTGTGTGGGGAACTTATCTCTTCTCTGACAACTCCTTACTGAATCATTTATTTCTGACAGTATAGACTCATGAATATTTATTTTCTACTTTTAGTTATAATCCAGAATTAATTTCGTTGCTCCCTTGTTTACCTTTGGTCATGAGTTTGCTGACGTCTTCTTTTGGCGTATTTCACTCACAGTGAGTTTCTTTTCTTCTCTCTGGCACCACCACTTCTTACTCCCGTCTTTCTCTCCCTCTCTTTTGCAGTTACTGAAACTTATGCATTTTTCTACTCCTCTCTTCGTCAGGTTATTACATATTTTTGCAACACAGATTGTTTTATTAAGGTCTGTATTCACCTTGGGATTCTCCCAGTTTCCTAATGATTTTTAATGTGTTTTCATTAAGTTGCACGCCCTGTGCTGTAAAGTTCAGTGGGCTTTGGTAGTGTCACTTGTCTGCAGCCATAGTATCAAACAGAATATTTTCAATTTCTCCCCAAATAATTTGCAATTCATCTATTTGATCTTTACAGACACCCCAGAATTTTTATTATTATTTCCATAGTTTTACCTTCACCAGAAGGTCGTATAAAAGAAATCGCATAGTAGTGTGGCTTCTTTCACTCAGCAATGTGCATCTAGCAATGCACCCAGGTCTTTTTGTGGGTTGATAGCCCGTTTATTTTATTACCGAGAATATTCCGTTATGTGAATGTAGCTGTTTTTCATCTATTCACGTATTAAACATGATGATTGCTTCCAGTTTTGAGAGACCATGAAAAGCTGCTATATTTATATGCCCATTTTTGTGTGACACTTTAGATTTGAGGCATTTTTAAAATCACAGTTTCAGCTTGATTTTTGGAACTTTTGAGAGAGTAAGTGAAGCAGAGTTAGTCATGTCACACACTGTGGAGACTCGGACAAGAAGGGATGCTTGCTTCAGCACTCACCAGTGGTAAAGCCAAGCACAGAGACCTGACAGTCGCCCTAAAGGTCCTGTTCCTTCTATTCATCATTCTGGCCCTGAATAAATTATTTGGGAAAAATAGTAAGAGAAAACTCTGACATATTCTCTAGTATGATAATTGTATTAGGGCAGAGTTTCTCACTTTTCTTGGTTGTTTTTTATCGGTACACTTGTCCACACAAACCAGAGACAATGAAAGCATAATATGCTACCACATGAATTCAAAACGAAGTCACCTTTCATCATCTTTTTGCTGCTTCTCACTGGGTTGGCTCATTTACAGTGTGCTGCTAAGGTACTGTTTCTTTTTACATAACCGTATTAGGTATCAATCGGATGTCTGCCATGTACCAGACGCAGGATTAAACATTTCATACCCCACGTTCATTTCTTCCTCACAGCCACATTCCTGTGTTTAAGAAGCTGCTATTTCTCATCACTCCCACTTTACAGGTGAGGAAAATAAGGTTCAGAGACAATTAGAAACTTGCCCAGAGATCTGCAGCTAGTAAGATATAGGAACAAAACTCAGGATCTGTTGAAGATTCTTTCTTTACCCAACTTCACTAGTGATTTACAGACATATATTGCCTTTGGAAACAGAAATACAAACTTTCTACAGGAGCAATCGTGATACCGAGGCTATGAGAGAAAGACAGCTATGTGAAAGTATATGGCACTCTGTGTCAGTGCAGACAAGACCAGTATATTGTGTAAACAGTTACTCAGCAAAAGAAGCTGAACCTAAGGAAAGGAAGTCTTTCTCCCTGGTGCCCCCATCTAATAACAACAGCAGCTGCTCTGGTGCCCTGGACCATTACGTTGAAGTGATAATGGAGCAATTAGCTTCCTGCTCATTCTCCCATGTTAACCCAGGGGTAAAATGGCACACTGAGCAAATATACTAAATTACATTAAACCTGACATACGATTTGAAAATCTTAGCTTCTGGTTGCAGAGAAATTAGCAGGCTCTGGCATTTTTTCCCCCCTGGCTCATACTCTAGCCCTTCCTTCATGAGAAGACTCAGCCACAGGTCTGATTGTTGCTTCCCAAATATGACATAACTTTCTAAGGACAGCTCCAAGTAGGCTCTGTGAGGGTTCCAGAGCTCTTGGTGGTGGGGGTTCATGGACTGAGTCTTAGGCAGTAAGCAAAGAATGTGTCTCATGCACAGAACTGGGCAGGGGGGCAAGAGAGGATGATGACGGCTTTGGCTTTGGAAGGGTATGTATCCCTGGAATCCGGATCTAGTCAGCATCCCTGGCATTTCACAGGTAATATTGGCCAGGAGGACAGAAGGAGGGCCTCAGCGCTTTGGAACGACCTGCGCAAACTCCCGTGCTTTCAGTTCAGTGATGATGGGAACCTCGGGGTTTGCCTAGAGGTTCTGGTGTGTGGGTCTGTTGAGAAACCCAAACTGGAGTAATGGAGAGCTTGGGGCCGTTAGGGCCGCATTTATACCTTTGGCAAGTGTTCACGAGTGCCTACCATCTGCCAGATGGCACTAGCCTTGAGATTCATGAGGAAAAAACAACATGCAGTTCTTGGACTCGAGGAAATCACAACACGACTTGAGCTGGGCACATATATGACAGTGGTAAGGCAGTGTGATATGCAGAAAGAAAGAATGTCAGTGCATTGAAATAGTCTCATGACAGTCACACAACAGCAGCAGCCTACAAGTACTAAGGGAGAGTACGAGCAAGTGCTCTGGAGGAAACAGAGGCAGGTGTCCCCCCTCCCCCCGAAGCCTTGAATCCACTCTTGCTCTTGTCAAAGATTTGGGCAAAACTTTCAGGTTTGCCAGGACTGCAAGTTAAACTGCCAGATGAAGAGTGGGAGTAACCTGTTTAAGGAGAAATGGTTCAGTTTCCCCAGGAACGGAATGAAGGACAGGAGAACATGTGAAAGGTGCGTCCCCATGCCGTGCCTCACTGCACCCAGAGGTGAGACACCTCTTGGCTGTGAGCACTGGCCGGAGGAGGGGGAGGGGCACCCGGTGACCACCATAAGCTGACTCTAGACGAATGGAGTGCCCATTTTCAACAAGGTCCAAAGGACGGGGGCAGTGAGCGATGTCACAGTGACCAAGATGGACTGAAGGCTTGACACCATTCCTGTTTGTCTGCTAGCATAGGATTTCTCCCCGCCCCCTACCTGCAGCTCAGCAAGTATGTAGTGTGAGGGAGGTATTCCAGAAATGTAACTGTTTAAAAAAATTTTGCCATCCCGGCATGTGAAGGTCTGAAATTAAATTGAAAACGTAAGTAAAGTGTTGATTGAAATACGGATATTGAGTTGAGAAAATAAGAATGTAAGATTCAAAAAATGTGCTGGGTATGGTAGTGCGGCTACTTGGAGGCTGAGGCAGCATGAGTAGTCAAGAGAGAGTCTGATTTTTAATTTTCGCCATCTCTGAGAGTTTTAAGGCATACTTTAAATGATCCTGATTAAAGAATAAAATAATCTACTGTGTTATGGAGGCCAGCTGGTGCAATAGTGAAACTCCAGCTGAAAAACAAAAACAAAAAATGCAGCAAAAAAATCCAAAACAAAGTAAACATAACTTTTCTATGGAGTGATTCTAGATTTGCTGAAAAATTACAAAGACAGTATTCAAAATTGCTGTCACCAATCACTTGAGATTTTATCTTCTATTTTAGTTTCTTCTAATGTTACTACCTTTATGATTTCAGCACTCAGCATGCTGAGCCAGGAGGTTTTCTCTAAGTTCAAGGCCAGCCTGGGCTACACAGTGAGTTCAGGTCCACGATGGACTACAAAGCAAGACCTTGTTCCAAACAAACAACCCCAAGAACTTGACATATTACTATTAACTAAACTCTGAGTTTAACTAATCTACCCATTAATGTTTGTTTTATGTTCAGGAATAAGTCCAACTACTACATTTATCAATTCTTCGTATTTTCCCTAGGACTATGAGAGCTTCTAAGTTTTTCCTTATTTTCTATGAATTTTGACTGTTTTGAGAAGTCTTGAACAGATTTTATTGACTGTTTCTCAAATAGGGTTCATCTGATTTTTCCCCTGATTAGAATAGACTTAATGTTTTTGGAAATCCACAGGAATAAAGAGTTTCTAACACATCATATGGGTATACATGACCTCCCAGTAACAACTTTGATTGTTGGTAGATAGTGTTAGGCAGATTTATTTTTCCCACTACGGTAAAGTTCCTCTGTGCCCATTTTCATTCTCATAGTTTCAGAATGAATTTACTAAGACCAACTCATCTGTAGTGTTTATGTATAGGTCCTTTTTCTTTCTGCTGAAAATTTCCAGTCTAAATACCACTTTCCAAAGTTTTTAGGTCATCTGCTACTGTCTATGTAGACAATATTATACATTTGTAATACAGCTAGGTTAATTTTTGTAGCCTGCATTTCATTTTGGAATCTCCCTGATTCATTTGTTTTAAAAATTATAGTTTTCTTACATTAATAGTTTCATCTTTATGATTTTGTATAGCTATTTGCAATACATGGTATCATATCCACACTTCAATATCATACCAGTTCTGTAAATCTACCTCTGAAGAGTACAATAATTTAATGTTTTATGTAACTTAAAAGAGGATAAATTTATTAGAACTTCTCAAGCAAATACAGTATTTTGGCTAATTCTATGTATATATACAAACATATGTATATGTGTATATATATTGGCTAGTTCTATAACTACCCAATTCCTCTTACTCTAATTCATTTTTGTACCCAACCACTCCCACATCCACCTATGGATTTCCTGAAAATCACTAATTTGCTTTCTATTCCTATAGTTTACCTTTTGCAGATTGTCATATGAAGGAAATTACAGAAGCTATAGTCATTTGAATTCAGTTTCTTTTATTTAGCAGATCATCTTTAAGTTTATCCACTTTACTAAATAAGGCAATGACCGATTTAATGTCAATCACAAAGGTTGGAATACTTCACATTCTCCCCACCCCCTTTCCTGGTACCGTGACACTTTAAGACCCAAGACTTGAATAAATATGCCTTCAGAGAACCACTATGAGACTGACTTTTAATTTTCACTATCCTAGCAAGTGAGAGTGTTAAGCCATATGTAAAGGGATCTTGCGATAGACTGCCAGGAGAGGGATGGGCATCTGAAAATGGGTGAAGGGGAAGGCACAGGGCAAGGGTAAGAAGGAAGGGCACAGAGGCAAAAATTGGTATAGATGGTCACTGATTCTCCAAACTAAATGTTTCTAATGTGTTATAGAATTTGAAATTTATGTATATAAAAAGAATAACAACATAATTTAATGTGACCTGCAGCTTAATATAGAACAAATTCATCGTATATTCATGAGATGAAGACTGAGTTTATTCTACACTCACCAGGCCTCTCCTTTTATCAATCTGTATTCCTTGGCTTCATACTAACGGCAGTCGGATGTCATTATATTTATGAGTCATGCCTCCCTGGCAACTAGGAGTGGGAAGTAGTACCATTCCCATCCCTGGTTTGTTTATTTCTCACTTTACCTTTCTTTTCTGCTGGAGAATGAACGTGCTAATACCAATGCTTATTCAAGTTTCAACATCACTGTTCAAACAATGAAGATAGGAGGTGAGTACATAGATGGGGTGTGGTTCTGTAATGGCATTGTCACGTTGCCCAAAGCCTATGCAACCTGCATTGACTTTGCATGAGACCATCCGCTATACATTCGTCATGTCCCCTATTGTGGTTTCTCTGTCTTGCTACTAAACAAAATCCTAAGTGAGGCATTCTGTAGCAGAATTATATGCAGGCTACTCAGGGATATTAGAGATGTGACTCATGATGACTGGCAATCGAGTGAAAAAAGATTTCTATTTAAATTCATAATTTTGAGTTCTTATTAATTATAAAATAGCATTCCATACTTTTTGGTAACTACAAAAATTATCTAAAAGCACCCTCTGCTATAAGGAAGCTTTTAATATCTAGGGCCCAAGTCCATTCTTTCCAAGTTTCAACATCCTTATCTGTTGTTTATATAACAGCTTTACCTATGTCAGAGAGTTTGTGCTGAGCTGAGAAGAAACTGTAACGTGGACTTAGGCTACACAGTGAGTTCAGGCCCAGTGTGGACTACAGACTAAGACCCTGTCTCAAAAAAATGAAAGTTGGGATTAGAAGTAATTTTTTATCATCATGTACTATGGACTCACTCACAAGGTATAATTCACATGATTATTACATATATACTCAAGTATCTAAATGAATTGTGGAGTTCAATAGATAAGTATGTGACCAATTAGCTCCCTACCAAGACAGACTGATGGTAAGCAGAAAAATGTTGAAAGAGGAACAGAAGAAAAAGATCACTTTCAAAGTTGAGAATCTAGACAGAGTTTCTAGAGATGACGTTAGCTCATCTAGAAAGATGGCTAGGACCTGAGTACCTGTGCGTTCACTCAGTGGGCTTCAGGGATCTATGTATGTGTCGTCTTCTCCAGCCACACCAGAGACATCGGGAAGGGGGGGAGCCACAACTCCTTTCTCTTCTTGTCGCTTATGGCTCACAGCGCGTGACTGGGGCTGAACTTGTTTTGGCACTATTTCTAAGTTGTTTGAGGACAAACTGTTAATAGTTTACTTTCTTTTATTCCCATTTTATTGATATGTATATGTGCAAAATTTAAGGTGTACAATGGAGTTGAGCATTTTGTGCACATACCTATCCTGCCAAGGACGAGGACTTTCTCACTCTCTTTCTGTCCCTCCTCCCACCTTCCCCTCCCTCCCTTCTCCCCCACCCTACCTCCCTATTTCACTTTAATTTCCATAAGAGTTGTGATCTGGGTCTCTCAAATCAGAGAGACCATTTGATGTTTCACCTTCTGCTTCTGACTTCACTAAGCATGCTGTTCTCAAGTTTCTTCTATTTGCATGTAAAGGCCTCCACGCTGTTGGACTTTATAGATGCATAGTACTCCATTGTGTACAAATACCACAGTTTGTGTATCCACTGGTCTGTTGATGGGTATTTTGATGACTTCCACATTTTACCTATTGTTAGTTGTGTTGCTATGAACATGAGTATACATTTATCTCCATCCTCTGTTGTTTTGGCCTCTTTTGTATATATTCCTAGGAGGGGTGTCGCTGGATCGAAGGGGCTATTTATTTCTAGTCTTTTGAGAGATCTCCATGCCGCTCTCCAAAGTGGTTGTATGAATTTACATTCCCACCAGCAGTGCAGGAGGGTTCCTTTCTCCCCACAGTCATGCCAGCACTGATTGCTATTTGACTTGTTGATATAAGTCATTCTCTCTTGAGTGAGATGGTATATTAGCATTGTTTGATTTGCATTTCTCTTATGGCTAAGGATATTGACCATCTTTTCATGTATCTATTGGCCTTTTGTACCCCTTTGTGAGTGAACTGCCTCTTCATTTCATTTGCCCACTTTTCAATAGGATCCTTTATTTTGGTAGGCTTACTTTTCTTCAGCTCCCTGTATATTCTAGTTATGAGTTTCCTATCTGAGTTGTTAGTGAATATTTTTTCCCAGTCTGTTGGTTCTCTTTTTATATTGTTGATCATTTCCTTTGCTGTGTAGAAGGTTTTTAATTTGACAAGATCCCATTTGTTAATAATGAGGATAATTTCTTTTGCTCTTGTAGTCCTGTCAAGGAAGTCCTTGCCTACCCCTGTGTCTTTTAGATGTTTGCCTAATTTGTCTTCTAGGAGGTTCAGTGTTTCATTTTTAATGTCTAGGTCTTTGATGATCAACTTTGATTTGATTTTGGTGCCTGATGATAGGTGTGTGACTAGATTCATTCTTCTGCATGTGGATGTCCAGTTTTCCCAGCACCATTTGTTGAACAGGCTGTCCTTTTTCCATTGTATGGATTTGGCCCCTTTGTCGAAGATTAAGTAATTGAGGGGATTTGGGTTTTTCTATGCCTCTTCAATTCTGTTCCACTGGTCTATATGTCTATATTTGTGCCAGTACCAAATTGTTTTTACAACTATTGCTTTATAGTACAGCCTGATGTCTGGCACTGTAATGCCTCCTGCCTTGGTCTGGTGGCTCAGGATTGCTTTGGCTATTCTTGGTCTCTTTTGGTTCCATATGAATTTAAGAATTGTTGTTTCAAGTTCTTTGAAGAAACTTGGAGGTATTTTGATAGGAATTGACTATATTTATTTTGCCTATCCAAGAGCAGGGGATGCCTTTCTATTTTCTAGTGTTTCCTATAACTTCTTTCTTCAATGTAATGTAGTTTTCTTTATATAAGTCCTTCGCTTCCTTGGTTAGGTAAACTCCTAGGTATTTAATTTTTTGCTGAGCTATTGAGAATGGAATTGTTTTTCTGAGTTCTTGCTCTGGAAATTCATTGTTAGTGTAGAGAAAAGCTATTGATTTTTTAGTGTTAATTTTGTAGGCTGTGACATGGCTAATTTTTTAAAAAATTATTTCCAGAAGTTTCGTAGTGGAGTTTTTGGGATCTTCCATGTAGATAATCATATCATCTGCAAATAAGGAAAGTTTCACTTCCTCTTTTCCAATGCACATTCCCCTTATTTCATTTTCTCATCTGATTGCTATGGCAAGTGTTTCAAGGACTATGTTGAATAAAAGTGGTGAGAGTGGGCAGCCTTGTCTTATTCCTGATTTGAGAGGGAACGACTTTAATTTTTATCCATTTACTATGCTATTTGCAGTAGGCTTGGCATATATGACTTCTATGAGTTTTAGGTAGGGCCCTTCTATACCTATTTTTCTCAGTGTTTTTAACATGGAGGGGTGCTGGATTTTGTCGAAGGCTTTTTCTGCATCAATAGAGATGATCATGTGGTTTTTGTTTTCACTTTTGTTGATATGGTGTATTACATTGATTAATTTTCCTATGTTGAACCAACCTTGCATCTCAGGGATGAAGCCCACTTGATCATGGTGTATGATCTTTCTGACTACTTGTTGGATTCTGTTTGCCAGGGTCCTATTGAGGATTTTTGCATCTATATTCATTAAGGATATCGGTCTATAATTTTCCTTCCTGGTTAAGTCTTTTTCTGGTTTTGGGACTAGTGTGATGCTAGCCTCGTGACATGAGTTTGGTAGCATTCCTTCACTTTCTACTTTATGAAATAGTTTGAGGAGGATTGGAGTAAGTTCTTCCCTAAAGTACTGAAAAAATTCTGCTGTGAATTCATCTGGGTCTGGACTTTTATTTCTAGGTAGAGCTTTTATTACTGCTTCAATTTCTGTGTGCATGATGGGGTTGTTCAAGCTTTTTATATCTTCCTCATTTAATTTTGGTATTTTATATGTATCTAGGAAGTCGTCCATTTCTTCCCAGTTCTCACATTTGTTAGAATACAGTTGTTCAAAGTAATTTCTTATAATATTCTGGATTTCTGCAGAGTCTGTTGTAATTTCACCCTTTTCATTTCTAAGTGTGCTAATCTGTGCCTCTTCTTTCCTTTTCTTGATGAGGTTGGCAAGAGGTTTGTCAATTTTGTTAATTCTTTCAAAGAACCAGCTCTTTGACTCATTAATCTTTCTTATTGTCTTTTTAGTTTTGATCTCCTTTATTTTAGATCTGATCTTTATAGTTTCTTGTCTTCTATTACCTTTTGGGTAAAGTTGTTCTTGTTTCTCTAGGTCCTTGAGGTGCATCATTAGTGAATTTATTTGTGACTGTTCTGTTCTTTTCATGTGTGCATTTATGGCTATGAATTTTCCTCTAAGGACTGCTTTCATTGTGTCCCACACATTTTGATATGTTGCACTTCCATCGTCATTTAGCTCTATGAAGTTTTTGATTTCTTCTCTGATTTCTTTCATAATCCATTGTTTGGTCAGTAGTAAGTTGTTAAGTTTCCATGTATTTGTGTATTTTCTTCGGTTCCGGTTGCTGTTAAATTCCAGTCTTATTCCGCTATGATCTGAGAGTATGCAGGGGACTGTTTCTATCCTTTTGTACTTGTTTAAGGATGACTTATGTCCTAGGATGTGGTCGATTTTAGAAAATGTTCTGTGTGCTGCTGAGAAGAATGTGTAGTCGATGTTGGATGGAAAACTGTAAACGTCTGTTATGTCCAAATTTTCTATAGTGTCTTTCAGCAGTTGTATATCTTTGTGGATTTTTTGTCCGGTTGATCTAACTATTTGTGATAGTGGGTATGAAAGTCCCCTACTATAATTGTATTGGGGCATATGTGTCCTTTCAGATCTAGTACTTTTTGTTTTGCATAATTGGGTGCTCTAGGGTTGGGGGCATATATATTGATAATTGTGATTTCTTCCTGTTCTAGTGTTCCTTTATCCAGTATGTAGTGGCCATCTTTGTCTCTCTTCACCTGTTTTCTTTTGAAGTCTGGTGAGTCTGAGATTAATATAGCTACCCCTGCTTGTTTTCTGGGACCTGTTGCATGAAATACTGAATTCCAACCTTTTATTTTCAGTCTGTGAGTTTCCTTGTGGGTGAAGTGTGTCTCTTGTGGGCAGCAAATGGTGGGTTTCTGTTTTTTGATCCAGTCAGCTAGTCTATGTCTTTCGATAGGTTAGTTGAGGCTGTTCATGTTTAAGGTAATTATTGAGGTATGTTTGGTGTGTCCTGCCATAGTTTTAGTTTGTCCATGTTGTTTACCGGCTTTATTCTTTTCTCAGCTCATTCTCCTGTAGCTTTTGTCTTTTTTCCTCTGGGGTCACTTATGTCATAGGCCTGTCTTTCACTATCCAAGTTTCCCTTGAGAATTCTCTGCAGTGATGGCTTAGTGGCTGGAAGTTTCTGTAAGCTTTCTATATCAATGAAAGTTTTAATTTCTCTCTCTAGTTTAAAAGATAGTTTTTCCGGATGTAGTAGTCATGGCTGGAATTTGTGTTCTTTTAGTGTTTGAATGTCATTACTCCATGATTTCCTGGCTTTTAGAGTCTGGGTTGCAGTTATCCTGATGGGCTTACCATTGTAGGTCACCTTCTACTTTTTTCTTACTGCTTTCAGTGTTCTTTGTGTTGGGTTTCTAGTACTTTAATTATGATGTGTCTTGATGAGGCTCTCTTCTGATCCATAATGTTTGGTATTCTATATGCCTGCAGTAATTCAATGTTCATTTCTCTTCTTGGATTTGGGAAATTTTCTTTCATAATTTCCTTGAATATGACTTTTAAGCCTTTTGTTTCATCCTCGGTCTTCTCCTGGACTCCCATAATTTTCAGGTTGTTTCTCTTTGAATCGTCTGTCAGTCGTTGTAATGATTCACTTCTTTTTTTTACTTTGTGTTCTTTATGGTCTTTCTGTTCCTGCTCCATCATTTTGTCTTCTAAGTTTGATAATCTATTTTGAAGTTGCTCGATATCATTGCTTACCGTGACCTGTATGTTTTTCACTTCCTGGATAGCTGCATTTATTTTTTTTTATGTCTCTGTTGTGCTCTTCTCTCATTTCTTGTATTGTCTTCATTATATTCTGGTTCATGTCTTTTTTGATCTCCTCTACTTGCTTCTCAAAGCTTGATTTTAGCTTAGCTAGGTCTTGGTGTAGCTCTTGCTCTATGACTTTTATTTCCTGCTTCATTTCCTGCATTAATTCCTGTTTTAATTCCTGCTTTAATTCGGTGTATTTTTGGGTCCAGAAGTTATCATAGTTTTTGTCATTTTCATCTTTAGATTCTGCATTTTCAGGATTTCTATTATGTTCTTCTGGTATATCAAGACTTTCTAAGGAGATTTATTTCCACGTTTCCTCATGGTTCTGTTGTCTTCGGTTGTCTGTCCCTGGGTTTCCTCTGGGGACTCACCCCAGCACGGCTCTGCCCGAGCCTGGGAGATCACAGCCTCTGGGCTGATCACCTTTCAGAAGAGCAGGGGAGATGGCAGCAAATCCCCCTCAGTCTAGTCTGACGTGGCTCTTCCTGGTATTGGCAGAGCCCAGTGTCCATGCCAGCCTCTTCTGTGAGGGGCAGTGGGGAAGTTGGCAAGGAGACCTACTGCCAAACCCAGGATCCACCGTAGGGGCAACAGGGAAGATGTCTGGAAGACCTACCAGCCCCCTGTGGAGCAGCTCTGCTGGGCACTAGTTAAGCCCAGGTTGCGCTGTAGGCCTTTGGGGAGAGGGGCATCAGGGAAGATATCTGCGAGGCCTGTCAGGCCCCTCTGGAGCGGCCCTCCCTGGTGCTCGCTGAGCCCAGGCTCCACCACAGGCCGCTGAGGTGAGGGGCAGTGGAGAAGATGTCCATGCCTGGTTCTTACTGAGCTTAGCCCTCAGCCGCGGGTCCCTGAGGTGAGGGGTGGGAAAATGTCTTTGAAACTGCCCAGCCTCCTCCAGAGCGGCCCTGCCTTCCCTGGTGCTAGCCAGCCCGAGGCGAGGGGCGGGGGGAAGATGTCCTAGAGGCCTACCCGCCTCCTTGGAAGCGGCCCTGCCTGGTTTTCTGGGTTCCAGGACTTTTACACAAAAGGGCTTCTAAATACATAAAGAGGACAAGGGAAATCAATTGATATTGACCTCAATTAATTCATCTATTTTTAAAAAATATTAAATGCTGGAATTGTTGTTGGCAGTAGGAATACCACAGTAAGCAGAGCGAAATGTTGGTGGCTGGGTATACTATTATGAAATTTTTGGATATATATCTCTTTTCCAACTCTCTTGACTCCTGCAATACTATGCCTAGTATCCATGCACAATCAGCTTGTCATGTAAGGATCATTACTTTCTGAATCTGAATATCTTGCTATACCTAGTTAAGTGCACACATGCAAGTGTGTTTTGTATTGTGTGTGTAGAGCTGAAGCAATGGAGAGAAAGCACAAGAAACTGGAAAGTAGGCTTTGGAGTCAAATATGTGGTAATATTTGATCTAAACCCTCCTTTTATGATATTCCCTTATCACATACTTATGGAGTGGCTATGGCATGCTAGATAGACCTCACAGCGGCGAACAAGGCAGGTTTGGTTCCTTCTCTTGCATAGTTTATGTTCTATTGGATTGAGACTGAGAATTAAGTGAATGTTCTATTAGTTCTCGTTCTTTGAGAAATAGATTTATTGGAGAACAAAAATGCAAAGGAAAGGGAATTTGAGAGACCCTGGGAGAATTATTAGACTACAATACATTTCTAATCCTTGACATGGAGAAAAATGAGGAATGCATGAGGAAAAAGTCTAGCTATAGTTCTTACAGAGATTTTATAAAGGTAATGAGAGTCCCCTAGCTGCGTCAGCAATTAGAGGAGTCCTGCATCCACTGAGAATCGGCCTGTACACTTCCCTGGGTTTAGCTTCAGGCTGAAAGCAGTTGGTGAGGAGTCTGCTGTTGGCACTCAGTGTATTGGCTTATTCACTACTGATGCACAGATGTGAGAGGTGAGTTCTCATGGCCACCAGAGTAAA
>PVKB01007833.1:0-26257 GCA_004027205.1 Ctenodactylus gundi
ACGGTCATCTCATTAAGCCCAACGTTCTGCATTCAGCATAACTGGACATCTAATTCCTCATCCAAAATTAGTTAGCACATTCATATGCCTAATTAATTATAATTTCATTCAGGTTCCCTGTTGGTGATGCTTTTGTTCTCTGTTGCTATAAATCAAATTACTGAAGGACAGATTTGATTTGGAAATCGGTTTTGGCTGAGTCTTATAATAAACATTAAAATATTAATGAATAAAATGGTGTGTTAATTTTCATAATAAAGATAACTCCATGAATGCTAAGAATTTTCGAGGAATGCTGGTTCCAGCCACCAATGTCACAGATTTCCCAGTGTCTCCGATGGAGGGCTGAGGCTGAAAGACCAGGAGCTCATTTCAGACACTCCCGTTCTGTAGGGGAACCCCTGGGCATGTAGGCTGTAAAGGTGGCAGGTGGTATAGCATACCTGTAGAGAAAACTGGAACAGATTGCTGGCCACCATTAGCCCATTGTCTGTGACTTTGACTTGCCCAAAAGGTCAACAGTCCATGGCAGTTCATGGACAAGGTTAATATTTTTCCAGGGAAAAACAGTTAATAGCCTTTCTGTGGGCCCCACCATATGGCAGTCATTACTCTAGGCTTTGCTCATGAACTCATTTAACCTTCATTAGTGGTCCAGTGAAGGAGGTTCCATTGCTAGCTCATTTATAGATGAGCAAATTGAGGGGCACAGATGACAGGTGACTTGTCTGAAGTGAGCAAAATCACAATAAACTGTTTTCTTAGAAAAATCAACCTAGTGGTGCAGTGGAACAAGTGGTTTGTTCAGGAAGTGTCCTAGAAATAAGAAACACAAATTTCAAGTTTGGTTATGGAGAGAATGAATAGGACTTGCTCTTCTTTGGGGAAAGGGGGCCATGTCCGTGATTCCCATCCACACCCAAGCAGAACAGTGATGAGGAAAAGAGGCAGGAGCCCGTTGCTGGCCTCTAGGTCCACAGGCACTCATGAGGCAGTAGAGAAGGACAAAATCCAGTCTTTCCAGCAACCTTAAACGGCGATCTTTAATGCATCTGTTATAGTTTGGATCTGGACTTTCCCCCCAAAGCCTCACATATTTGGGTGTGGTGGTTTATCTATGAATTTTGAATGCTTTTGTGAGGTGGGCCTGGTAGGGTGTGGCAGATTACTAGGTACCTGGGGACTACTAGGCCTGTATCCTGGAATGATGTACACCTGTCCCAGCCTCTCCCCAAGCCCTGGTCCTTCCTTGTGTGATGCTGTGAGCAGCTGCTCTCTGCCAGGCCCTTCCGGTCATTGCCAGCTGCCCACGAAGCGACTGAGACCTCCTGACACTGCTAGCTAAGACAAAGCTTTCCTCACTTGAGCTGTGGAGGTCAGGCACTATCCCGGCAATGACAAAGTAACTGAGACAGAATCTTCTTTAAAGTAAGTCTTTGTTTTATTTGGGAATAAGAGGGTGAAATAAAGCAGGGAATCTTGGCTGCGTCCAGCGGTGGCCACAAGAAGACTGCAGCTGTGGGACCTAACTCCAGATTTGTTACAAGGAATCTCTAGTAATGGCTCTTCTAACAATTTCCTGGGCGCTCTGATGAAATGGCTGGGGCTTCTCATTGTCACTTGGGGCTGCCCACAGCTGCCATCCCTTGTGTTTCCACTCATGACTTCATCACGTGTCCAGTGTTTCCCATCATCACCCATAGGTTGTGTGTAGGAGTTCTTGGTTTTTGAACCCAGTCAAAAACCATGCAAATATGTTCAATATATTTGCATTTCCTGGCTGAATAGGTCACTGTGGTAAGAAGTAGATAAGTCTTGATCAAGTGGTAGGGGAGCTCTCCAGGGGGTGGGACTTGAGTTCTACTTTCCAGTGTGACCCTACCTCGCGGGGCACACTCAGACGCGCAGGCTACTTCCCAGTGTGACCCTACCTCACAGGGCACACTCAGACACGCAGGCTACTTTCTTTGAGTCTCCACTTCTCTTTTTGCATCATGAAGACCTTGATCTTTCTAGAACTAAGAATAACTCCATGGATGATCTAGGAAAAATCATCATCATTGTTATTATTAGTAGTAGCATTGCTGGGGATTGAAAGCAGGGCCTTCGCTCTGAGCTACAACCCTGGCCCATTTTTATTGTTTGAGATAAGATCTTCCTAAGCACTCAGCAAACATTATTAAAGCTTCAATTTCTGTAACGTAACAGAAATAAAAATAATAAAGATTTTACCTTACGCCAGGACATGATGGGTGGTAATGCATGAGTGATCATTCGATGATGCAAAACGACTGCGTAACTGTTTCGCTACTCTGGTCTCAAACTTTTATAACAAGTATTTGCCTAAATTCTTTCAAAATTAGCAGCTAAACATCCTCCCGGCTTGATTTGCATAAGGAAGATTTTGCCACAAACTGGGAACGTTTTATTTCTAAATCCACTGTGAACTCTCTTAAAACATCTACTTTAAACAAAGCCCTGGGCCACCGGGTCCTTTCTGCATCATAATCACAAAAGGAAAGAATTAAAGCTTTTAAGGAAAAGCAGCAAAGATGACGAGCCCAGTCGCCCAGCTCAGAGTGTCCACGTCCCGGTTTACGCTCAGGACAGCAGGCCAGGAGAAAGGCCCAGCGCTTGCTGAGCCCCTCTCTGCCTGTTTCATGCTTCCTGTTTCCTCCCAGGGCGCCATAACATGCGTGGTGTATACAGATGATACCGGGGTCCCCTTGTCTTGATGCCACCTCCTGAACTCAGCAGAAAAATCAACTCCTTCCTTTGCAGGCTTCTCAACAGTTTCCTCGCCTTTTGATGAGGAAAGGCGAAAGAGGGAGTGAATTTGACAAGATCCCATTTGTTAATAATGGGGATAATTTCTTTTGCTCGTGGTGTCTTGTCAAGGAAGTCCTTGCCTACCCTTATGTCTTTTAGATATTTGCCAAATTTGTCTTCTAGGAGGTTCAGTGTTTCACTTTTAATGTCTAGGTCTTTGATCCACTTTGATTTGATTTTGGTGCATGGTGACAGGTGTGTGGCTAGATTCATTCTTCTGCATGTGGATGTCCAGTTTTCCCAGCACCATTTGTTGGACATGCTGTCCTTTTTCCATTGCATGCATTTGGCTCCTTTGTCCAAGATTAAGTAATTGGGAATATTTGGGTTTGTCTCTGCATCTTCAATTCTGTTCCACTGGTCTATCTGTCTATTTTTGTGCCAGTACTGAATTGTTTTTACAACTATTGCTTTATAGTATAGCCTGATGTCTGGTATTGTAATGCCTCCTGAGTTGGTCTTGTTGCTCAGGATTACTTTGGCTATTCTTGGTCTCTTTTGGTTCCATATGAATTTAACAATTGTTCTTTCAAGTTCTTTGAAGAAACTTGTAAGCATTTTGATAGGAATTGCATTGAATCTATACATCAGCTTTAGTTGTATAGTCATTTTGACTATATTTATTTTGCCTATCCAAGAGCACAGGATACATTTCCATTTTCTAGTGTCTTCTATAACTCTTGTCAAATTAAAAAGTTTCTGCACGGCAAAGGAAACTATCAACATTGTGAAAAGAGAGCCAACAGACTGGGAAAAAATATTCACCACCAACATCTCAGATAGGAAGCTCATAACTAGAATATACAGGGAGCTGAAGAAAAGTAAGCCTACCAAAATAAAGGATCCTATTGAAAAGTGGTCAGATGAAATGAAGAGACAGTTCACTCATGAAGAAACGCAAAAGGCCAACAGATACATGAAAAGATGTTCAACATCTCTAGCCATAAGAGAAATGCAAATCAAAACAATGCTAAGATACCAGCTCACTCCAGAGAGAATGGCCTACATCAACAAGTCAAATAGTAATCAGTGCTGGTGAGGCCCTGGGGAGAAAGGAACCCTTCTGCACTGCTGGTGGGAATGTAAATTTATACAACCACTCTGGAAAGCAGTATGGAGAGCTCTCAAAAGACTAGAAATAAATATCCCCTTCGATCCAGTGACACCCCTCCTGGGAATATATCCAAAAGAGACCAAAACACCACATAACATAGATACATGTATACCCATGTTCATAGCAGCACAACTAGCTAAACAATAGCTAAAATATGGAAGACACCAAAATACCCATCAACAGACCAGTGGATACACAAACTGTGGTATTTATACATAATGGAATACTATGCATCAATAAAGCCCAACAGCATGGAGGCTTTTATAGGCAAATAGAAGAAACTTGAGAACATCATGCTTAGTGAAGTGAGTCAGAAGCAGAAGGTGAAATATCGAATGGTCTCTCCGATATGAGAGTCCCAGATCACAACTCTTATGGAACTTAAAACGAAAAACAAAGTGAAACAGGGGAGTCCGGTGGGGAGGCTGCCAGGGGTGCATAGGGGGCGGGACAAAAGGAGAGTGGGAAAGTCCTTGCTACCTAGACAAGATACATATGTGCGCAAAATCCTCAACTTCATTGTAAACCATAAATTTTGCTCTTATACATATCAATAAGATGGGGGGAAAAGAAAGGAAGGAAGAGTAAAGATGAAGTATGCAAATAGGCCCCAGGGTCCTCAAGGGGGCTGATGTGAGAGAATGAAGGGGAAGCACAGGGTGGCAGGGGGTGAGCCAGCAGCGAGTGTGGGGCACAGGCAGGCTCAGGAGCGTCTCCCTCCCTTGGTCTCCTCACCCCTGCTCTCTGCTCACTTTCCTCCTGCTTCCGCCGGTCCTCGCAGAGCTCCATAGAACTGAGAGGGCTCTTGTCCCTCTCCTGCGTCCATGCGGGGAGATGAGATTGCAGCCCGCTGTGTGCGCGGGCCTCCTGCTCTCCCAAAGGCGTGTTCTCCGAGGGACCCTCCCTGTGTTCTTTTCAGCCACTAGTAGGTCTTCTCCCCCATTATTTTGTCACCGTTTTGCAAGTGTGTAGAGTCTACATTCCAACTTAGGTGTTCTCATTATCAGATTAATGAAAACAATTTCATGGTTGGTATGCTTGATTTCCCACTACTGGACTTCTTCTTTTTATTTATTTATTTACTTTTTAAAAGAACCAATAAAGGCCTTGTGTTATATTCATGAATTCCTTCCATAGATATCCAGAAATTCGGGGCCAACAAACGTCTTCCCATGCCACAGCCTTTCTTTTTTGTTTTTTCTCGGTTTTTAGCCCATCAGTGGCATTTATTTATTCACAGGTTAGGAGCTTCAGTTCATGGGGAATCGCGAATTTTCCTGGCGTTTTCTTCTACTCCTTGCTTGAACTCAGCAGCCTTGTGGACAAAAGCAAAACAAGGTGGTGTTGGTGCCCAGGGGCATCTAAGCCTCCTGCTGACATTGCACTAGGAAGGGGAGAGGTATACGGAATTATTTCTTTTTCCTTAAGATGTCGAACAGGAATGATAGACTTGAAGGGGCAGCTGCTGTGGGAAAATGAGCGCCACCACACGGGCCAGAGTCGGTTCTTGTGCTGCCTGTGGGGCTCACTCATTGCAGAGACCCTAGAGTTTCTGTCACGCGTTCAAGGACCACAGGTATTTGCAATGCACCTCCTGGAAAATTCAGTGCTCACTCTGGCGAGTGGACTGAGGAGCGGAGTCCCAGGACCAACTCCTGAGTAGAAATGGCATTGAAGCCAGCTTCATCTGTCTGCAGGGACACCTTGATTTATGTCAATTGTTGAAACAGCCTTCTCAAGGCACAATTTTCATACTCTAAATTTCACTCCTTGAGGCGTTGTTGAATGAATTTTAGACAATATCCAGAGTTATGCAAACACCACTGTGCCCCAGGTTCGGAAGGTCTTCCTGATGCTGAAGATCCGCTGTTTGCATTTCCAGCAGTGTCACCTCCCACCTGCGGTCCTCCGACACCATGAGCCTGCTCTACTCTCTCGCCTCCCTGTCTTTACAGCTGGGTCATGTACACGGAGTCACAGCCTACGTGGCCTTCAGTACCTGTCCTTCTCTACTGCACACTTGAGCCTCACTCATATGTGGCAAGACGTTTTTTTTTTTAACTTCAATTTCACCATTTCCGGTCGCTTTCCGGGAGGTCTGGGTTCAAATTATTCCTTCTGAGGTCAGTTTTGCTAAGCCTGCCACACTGCCCGGACCATGTCCTCAGCTATGAAGATGACCAGTGGCAAGCCGCGCTACAGTGATGATTTTGAAGTGACAAGTAGATTATTACCGTCAAGCTGTTGAGGGACATACGAGGAAAAATCCCAACTAGAAGAGTAGGTGTGTCTATGTATAAAACACTTACAAGGAAGAAACTGCAGCATGTAGCCACCCAGTGCTTGTTCAGCAAAGCCCGGTCTGCACGCGGGCGCGGAGACAATGGTCAAAAAATACTTAGGCGAACATACGCACAGGTTTCAGTGCGCCGAGTGGGAAGTGGGATTCTGTGTGGGCACGGCCTGTGGACTGCGAAGACGCACCACGGAGGTGGAGGGGAGGAACACGGATGCCATCCTGCTTATTGTGCAGTCATCCCTTTGTAAAGGGAATGCACTGAGGCATTATTTGTGCACAAAACACACAAGTTTCTCCAGGACATCTTGCCTCACTCTAAATGTGTCTCCTCAAAGTGAAGAGTGGATTCAGAAATGATTTTCAGAAGAAAGAATGAATCTACAAAGATCTGGGGTGCGGTCAGTGGCACCCTCTGCAGAAGGCAGCTGTTTTCCCAATTGTCTTATTTTTATTTTAAAAATAAAACTAACACCCCCGTTCTCCATAGCTTCATTATCTTGCTTCTTAATTTGAAGTTGGCTCTTTCTTTGTAGTCCATGGTTTTCTCTTAGATAGAATGACTATTTCCTGACGGGGGAGAGACACCTCAGAATCCCAGCATGCCCTGCTCTTTCATAGATTCACGATTCCCAGAAAAAAGTCCTGACACTGATCCGGATGAAACATATGTAGAAATAATCTAGAACTGAATATACAAAATGTGGAGACCGTCTTTTCTAACGAGTTGGGGAACCGGTCAGTACCTGAATGGCCACGTAAGAGCAAGAGGTGCAAAGGAAAATGCATATAATTTTAGATAAATGCTTTGTATTATTTTTAAAAACAGAACTTTCTTGGAAAAATGTCTTTAGAGTTAACAGGCAAATTAAAACATACACAGGGCTTTCATTATCTTCTTGGTCTACTTCCCATGTGATTATCCCCAACTGGCACAGAGGTTTGTTACAATTAATGACCGACTGCTGATCTATTATTATCAGTCAGACCTATGGCTCAGTAAGATGATGGCGGTTGCTATCACCTGACCTTCCTTTTTTCTCATGTTAGCACAGGGTTGTGACAGGTGAGGTTGCCACCATCTTAGGTTGCTGGAGCCGGCATGTATCAAGTGTCAATCACTTGCACTTCTCTGCCCTTTCCTCGCCCTCTTCCCGTTTCCACTGACTACCACACCATTTTCATCTCCACAAAGTCTATTCCCCTGTTTTCTTTCACCTCTCTTCTGTTTTGCTCTTTAAATTACTTACGTTTGAGTTTCTCATATAAGAGAAACCATGTAATATTTAGGCCTCTGTGTCTAATTTCTATCATGTGGTATTATGATCTCAGTTGGGTGTCTGTTTAACTGCAAAATCATTCTTTTTTGGAGCTGAGTAGTACTCCATTGTGTATATGAACCAATTTTTTTAAAATCTATATTTTTCTGTCTCAAGATCCTATGGATGATGCCACATTAATCCAGTTGTCTCATCTCCTTAGGGTCCCTTTCACTGTGACATTTTCTTAGCATGTGCCTTAATATCCTTGCCAGTTCTGAGGAGGGCTGGTCAGGCATTTGTAGGACATGTCTCTGAAATAATCCTCCTAGGTCTTTGCTCGTTGTTAGACAGGGACAATGCATTTTTGGGGAAAGACCACAGAGTGAGGTTGGTCGTCACACCATACAAGGGAACGTGCTGTCACCACGAATGACCACAGGTGCTGTTAGCTTTGGTAACAGGGCTTCGGCAGCACAGGGCAGGTTTTATAACTGGGAAATTTAGCTGCTGTGCTAATTTTTTTTTTCTCTCTTGCAGTGCTTGGGATGGAACATAGAGCCTTTGCACTAAGCTCTATGCCCAGACCCTTATTTAAAGTTTCCCGGGGTGGGATGGAACTTGCAGGCCTCAGCCTCTCAGAGTGCTGAGCATGCAGGCCTGTGCGACCAGGCCAGGCTGTGCTAGTCTTAGGGCTATGACTTCACGAGATGATAGATGGAATGACAGCCCCACATGCCGTGCCTCAGTGGCTGACATGCTGACAGTGACGCATGGCCTCACACCACCCAGCGAAGGCACCACTGCCGTGCCTGCCACACCTGTTGTTTCTTGGGACAGCTCAGTAGCTCCGGATGAAGACACTATGTTTTCTGTAATTGGAGTTTGCTGGAGGCTTCATAAGCCAACAAGCTTTGGCCTGCTAATGATTAAGTAATCAAGTCAGAGAATTCCACTAATCTTAAACAAAATGGCAATCAAAATATAAAAGATCACCCTGCCACAGTCAACTGGGATCCTCGAAGACGCAAGCGTGGTAAGAATTGCTAGTGACAGGGAGCAGGAGAGGGCCCTGGCAGGAGCAAGGGGCTTCTTTTTACCTTAATGCCCTGTCCACTCAGTCCAAAAATTGTCATGCTGACTTTTCTGAGTATGCAGATATCAAAATATTTGTAATTGTTCCTAATGTCATCAGAGATTGAGGCTTTGATGTCATTCTAAGTTATGTGTGTGCCCCAACCACCCCCACCGGTTTCTTTGTTTTATCCTGATGCAGCACGGGGCCACACTTTGTGTCACATGATGAAGCAAGCAAACAAACAACCCACATTAAATTGTGCTTAGCACTGAAGTTTTCCAAGAACGTAAGAGCAGCCGTTATTGTCATGTGTCCCCTTGGGCAGTGGGGCTCCCCGGACACGTACTCAGATTCAGTGAAATGGATGAACTGCCTGGAATGAGCTCAGTTTCCCTTAGAAGCGCGGGATGGCCCTCGCCTAATAACGGCTCACCTTAGCTCTTAACAAGATCGGCAGTCCGTGCATGGGCCGGTAGCACATCACTTCTTTTAGATACAGAAGAGGAAAACCAGTAATATAAAACAAGTAAGTGAAATTCACCCGAGCCAGAGTTGCTGATCCAAAGGGAACATCGCATTTCACTGGGCGAGGAGGGAAAGGGCCCTTGAAAGCCGGTACAGGTTATGCAGGCCACATCTCAAATAATGATTGACCTGAGGAGATGGACGCTGATTCCGCCTCGGCAGCTGTGTCCGGGGTGCAGGGTGACAGTGACCTTCCCTCCTCAGTCCCTGTTCTCTCTTCTCCAAGGGCAGTTAGGGTGCAGTCTGACCCACACAGATCACCTATTAACCATCAGCTGTAGTAGGAACAGAGAGCCCCATTTTGGTTTGCATCGAAATGCACTTGTTTTTGTTTTGAGAGCTCATGGCTGCCAAAACATTAATTGAAAAATATGAGAAAGCACTGTCCTACAGTAAAAAGTAGCAGAGTTTCCCCCGCATGCTAAAGAAAGGCGAGGCTCTTCTCCACCCACTCTGAGGCAAGGCTCTCCCTCGGCACTTCTCTTTTTCTCAGGTTTTCACAATCATGTCACCTAGAATTTCTTGAGTCTCCCCCAGGCCAGGGTCTTCCTGTTTCACATAGCCCAGGTGGCTGCTGTGGGCAGTCCTCAGATGGCAGTGTCCACGTCTACCGCTTCCTCACTCTATGCAGGCCAGACGAGTTGGCCCATCCAATCCATCTGTGCTTGAAGCCACATTGCCATGAGTATTTTCCGTGTTGTTCTAGAAAGAGATGCCTGGATGTGATCACTCGGCTTCTGTCTCATGAGTTTCAGCTATCTGAGGGTTAGGAAGCACTAACTTACCAATAGGTTTTGGAGACACTGTGACCACCTCTAAAATACCAACTCTGGGGCTCTGAGTCAGGAGTTCATAATTCTCAGCAATTTTTTGAAGAAGATAAGTGCTACCGATAAAACAAATTAAAACTTAGAAACAAGGCACGACATCCTACGGGTTACTGTTCAGCAAGCCTGCTCAGTGCTTACTCAACACGCTGAACTTTGAGATTTGCTCTTTAAGTAAAACTCCATGAAGTTCCACGTTGATCACAGATTCCTCTTCAGTGGTGAAACACGGCTCCCGTGTGTTTTGGACATTGCCCAGTTCGGAATCTAACCGAACCGCCCTTCGCATCACACTCTGCTTCTCGAGGACCGAGCTACCTCTTTCCCCCTTGGAGCTCTGGCGCTCAGCTCTACCATCCTATCGGCCCCATCACCAGTCAAGGACTTAATCCAATCTTGCAGCACTTCCATTCTCCACTGGTTCCCAGAATTTTATTTTTTAAGTTACACCATGACACTCTTAAATATTAAGAACTTCTGATATTTTGACTGACAGGAGTGGCGGGGCGGGCCCTACAGCTCCTCCCCACCCTGGAGACCAGTGAGCCAGACGGGAACGTAACAGAAACAGCTGTAGTTCAGGAAGGAAGTGACGAAAACGGACTTTCCTTCCAACATCCCAGTGGGACCAAGGTGCACTACCTACATTGGGGCTGGTTCTGAGAAACTCGTGGGCTCCTCGCTTGCTCCAAATTCATCTCCAGGGCTCATGCAGACCTTCCAGAGGGGACTTTTGGAGATGAGAACCCATAATCATCATAATAGAAAACCTTCCTTGCATGTCTAAAGCATGTTGATACACACAGGAACTCACGCACCGAGGACTAGAAGTTACAACTAAAAGAGAGAGCAAAACCATGCAAGTCCACAGGGGCTCAGAAACACGTCTGCCGGTTCCTCCATTACTCAAGCGTGTACTACTACTTCATTATTCCTTTCTGAGCGTATTTGTGAGGGCCAGTACCCAGGCAGGTACCAGTTGGAATTCTGGGCTTTTTCAAGTGTGTGGGTGGTAGATAAAATAAATAAATAGACAACTCAGGTACAAAGACACTTTAGAGCTATCTTGGGGGTGAGGTGAGAAAACTCCTCCCCTGCACCCTGCGGGTGTGACAGGTGTGGGACTTCTTCCTAAGGCTGAGTAGAAATTATGTCAGGAAAAAATGCTGGCGAGAGGTTCTTTTTCCTTTTGTTGCATATTTTTTTCCCTTTGGTCGTGGGTATGGAGTCTAGAGCCTTCCCACGGAGCTACATCCTCACCCCTGTGTTTGCTGTTGCTTGCTTTTTGTTTTTCTTTAGTTTTGATTTGGTGGCAGAGTCTTGGTAAGTTGCTAAGTCGCCCAGGTTGATATCCTTCTGCCTCAGCATTTGGATGGAGTTTAAAGCAGAAAGAAAAGCACGTATAAGAGCGAAAGTGGAAAAAGAGTGTTGCTTGTGTGCGGGTCTTCGCGAGGTTAGGAACGGCTGGAGCTGTGTTTCAGAGAGAGGAGGGTGAGAAGAGAACAGGCATGAAATGTCCTCAAAACCATCTTAAAAAGTTTGACCTTTTCATGTTTTTAAAGAAGGGTTTTAAGGAGAATTCAGCTATGAAAATGATGGGTAGCACGAGAAGCGCTTCAGAGTGTCTCACTTTAAGAAGATGAGGAACTTTCTTCATGTTCACTTATCCTCGGTTTCTTTTTCTCTCATTTTTTCCTTCACTTTTGTTGCGCGGTGCTGAGTATCGTTTTCTCTTTTTAACTTTAGATTTAGATTGGAGATATGAATCATAGACTCTACCCTCAAATTTAGGCAAAACTCTTCCCATGTACCTAAAATAACTCCAGAATGGTACAAGCAGATATTAATCAAACCATAAATCACTTTGTAGAGAAAAAATAGGTCAGGAAGTGAGATCCCAACGGGGCTTGAGGTAGAGCGGGCCAGACACAGCCAGCCATGCCTCTCAGCACAATTTAAGCTTATCTTCCCAAATGTCTGAGAGACATTTCCATGCTCCCGAAACAGATGTGTGGCTAACGTCTAAGGTGACAGCTGAGCCACTCACTCTGATCTGCTCTTACATTGTGTGTAGAAATTGCACACTGTACGCCATAAATATCTGCAATTACATGTCAGTTTTAGAAAGATAGAAAAAATGTAACATTCATCTCAGGATTGAAAGAAAACAAGAAAAAAATGACTATAAAAGAGACACATGAATATGCATGTTTATAGCAGCACAAATGACAATAGTTAAATTGTGAAAGACGCCAAAATACCCATCAATAGACCAATGGATGCAAAACTGTAGCATACGCACACAATGGAGTACCACTCTGCCATGAAGATAAATTTGATGCTTGTGCAGGTAAATGGACACAACTTACGGCCATCATGCTTGGTGAAGTGAGTCAGACTCAGAAGGCTAAACATAGCATGGCTTCTCTAACACGAGAAGCTCAGAATACAAGCACTTTATAGAACCAAATGGGTGTGATAGTGGCAGTCAGGGAGAAAGGGAGGGAGTGGGAGGGCCGAGAAAGGGAAAGGGAAGAGATTGTAACGTTGACACGATACATATGCACACGAAATACTCAATCTCACCATAACCACTGTGTATCACATAAATGTACGCATACTAATAAAATGGGAAAATGACTGTCAAGAGAACAGGTTTTAGAACTGACACCTTATGAAGTGATTTTTCGGTACAAGATTTTATTTGTTTCTGAGTAGCTGTAAACAAGTGACCACAAACGTATGTACACATATGTTAAGGAAGGGTCTCCAACTTTTTGGCTCCAGGGACCAGGGTTTCAGATGATAATTTTTTTTTATTGACCAAGAGCTGAGCAGGGATGGCAGTGACATCACCCCACTGAGCCCCACTTCAGATCATCAGGCATTAGATTCTCATAGGAGCCCATAGATTAGATTCCTCACAGGTGCAATTCACAGCATGGCTTTGACACTTATGAGTATCTAATGCTATGGCTGATATGACAAGAAGTTGGGCTCAGGAGGCAATTCAAGTGATGGGAAGTGGCTGTAAACACAGATAAAGCCACCGCTTGCTCAAAATTACAAATTCTAACCCCAAATGTGTGATTTTTATGCCATCATTTTCAGACTAGGTTTTAGTGTATTTTTAATTTTTTGATTTTATTTTTTTCACTGAGGATCTGTGTAGTTTGCAGTTGTCTCTTGGCTGCCAAGGATGGATGGCAGCTGTCCTCCCCAGCCCCTACTACCGTACCCTTGGAGCCAGCCTACCATGGGCCGAATCCTCTGAACTCATGGGCAAAAAGAAGTATCCTTCTTCTGTGTCACCAGCGTTGGGTACTTCATCCATGTGACAGAAAAGTGACGGATGCACTCCTGCAGGCTACAAAAGCAAGTTATTTTAATTTAGATTTTACAATTTTTTTTTAAATACAGAATATAATGCAAAACTTCCACACGGTAGTGTCGTTATACAAGCAACATGGTGTTCTGGATGAATTACGGGTCTGCAGAAATGCAAATGAGCACTAAGAAACATCAGCAACCCACGCAGAGACCGGGGGTTAAAGCTCGGGAAAATGGATCCATTTTTTATTTTAAACACTTTCAATGACAACTGAGGAGATTGTAACTTTTTTCTATAAAATAAAGCATAGATCAGAATAAGTAACCTCTCCAGCTCAGGAGAGCCACAAGTACTGTGTTGAGGCTGACAGTGGGAGATCAACTGGAGGGTCGACGAGCACAGGCAGGGGCGGGGAAGCAGTGGGATGGCCTTGTGTAAGGAAGTGACGTAGTGTTCGTGCCCGGCAGGAGTGTGCAGAATACACGGACATTAGGGAAAGACCCATTTTAGCTACTGTGGGCTTGAAGTACAGCAATGGCGCGTGTTATGATTTGCATCTGGAATGTCTCCCCAGAACCTAATGTATCTGCAGGGTGATGAGATCACAGGGTTGACTGAGTCAAGTGGATTAATCCATTGGTGACTCTATGGGCCATGAGGAGGTGGGGCCTTGTTGGAGGGCAGTCTATGGGGACGTATCATGGCAGGGTGCATTTTCTTGGCTTAAGTTGTGAATGGTGGTTAGTGTGCTCAGCAATGAGTGTGATTGCTAAGACAGCAATAGGCAGTACAAAGAAATTTTAACTGGTAAGGATATGGTCTAGGACAAAAAGAAAGAGGAAGGAGGAGGAGGAGAGGGCACAACAACAACAGAAGAATGTTTGGATTTGAATTGAGAAGCAGAACATGGTATTTAATGATGTTTAGGTCTGAAGGTCTGGGCCATTTCTCACCGTGTGTGACAAATGTGGAAAGTGAAGAAGTGTGAACGAACGGATGGAAGGATGACACAAAAGATGACTCTGGGGATTGAAACTTTGGCAGCGGAAGGGAAAAAGACCGTAAAGCACAAGCTGGCTTGGGAGCAAATCCATCAAGTTGGATTTAAATATGCTGAATTGAAAGTGGGGAACGTTCCCAAGAGGAATGCTCAGCAGGCAAGCGAGCCGGGAGAGAGTCGAAGGGTGTAGAGAAAGGGTTTGAGGGTGTGGTAATTGTCTTAATTAATTTTTTGTTTCTGGGACAAAATATGAATACCAACAATTCAAGAAAGGAAAAGCTTACCGCAGCTCCCAGTTTCAGAAAGCCTCACCCACTCGTGGGAGGCTGGCAATGGTGGAAGAGCCTGGTAGAGGCTGAGCCAGAGGGCAGCTACTCACGGCATGGCAGGACAGAAAGCTGAAAGCGAGTGGAAGGTGTAGCCAGTATCTCATCTTCCCTGGAACCGCCCCTTCTGACCATCTCTTCACGGTGTAGAAAAATCAGTGGGTTAGCTCTTGTCATCAAATCAATTTCCAAGCATGTGAGGCCTTGGACACTCCAAATAAACCACAAAAGTGATCTTTTATACAAAGCCAATAGAGGAGGATTTGAGAGTGGACGACATAGTCCAGGAAAGAAGAAAAGAAAGAATCCTTCAGGTATGCAAGGGATGACCCAGATGCAACATGCATATTTAAGTTAAAATTTTATTACAACAAAAAGCACATTCCCACAAATCCTCCTCCAACATCCTCCCTGGTTCTGGACATGCTTCTCCTGTGTTCTTGCTACTTCTTGGGGTGGCTCCGGAAGTCCTCTTTTATGGTTGTGTTGGGGAATGTTGACGCTGAGTGCCACCCAAGAGAAATCCAGGCTGATAAAAACATGGTATTGTGCCTTCACCCCTCTTCTTCTCAGGATCTAGCACAATGAAACTTTTGGACCTTTTTTTTCCCAGAGTTAAAATGATCATGTAAACTAAAAGTTTTGAATTGGTTTGGGACCCCAAGAAGCCATAACAGCTCAACTAAAGACTCTCATAGAAGACTTCCAAAACTGTTTTGGGGGAAAAAATTAGTATGGTGGCACACGTGTATAATCTCACCCATTGGAAGACAGAGGCAGTAGGATTGCCATGAGTATGAAGCCAACCTAGGCTACATGGTGAGTTCATGGTCAGCCTATGCTACAGAGTGAGATCTTGACACCAAAACATGGCAAAATACCTGCTTCAGAATTGTCAAAATTTATTAAATTAGTATCCAAAGAGCAGGGAGTATTCTGAGGGACATTCTTGGCTTTGTGACTTTTGCTGTCATTCATTTGTAACAATTTGGATGTTCCTCTAATTCTGATCTCACTTCGAGGCAGAGTCACCAATTAAATTCACACTGCACCATTTGACGGGGAAGAAATCTCCTTCAGTCATGGGCACAATGCGGGGACATGAGCATGAAAACCTCACACCCAGCCAGAGTTGCTGAGGCTGGGGAAGGTCATGTGACTGGCTAGGGATCCTAGAAGGTAGGCTGCACTGTTAGGGTTGGGATCTGGAGTGTGTCCCTGAGGCCACACATATTTGGAAGGGTGTTGTAGAATAGCTTGAAAGCATGTGTTAAGAGGTGGGGCCTGGTCAGGAGGAGATTACGGATGCAGAGTAGACTAGGGGTGTGTAGTAGATGATGGGCCTGCAACTCGCTACTGGATGTGTAACCTGGAAGGGACAATTACCGGAGCTTAACCGGGAAGGAGTGGAGACCAGGCTTGAGCCTGAAGGGGTGGATTGCTGGCCACAGAACTCAGTAGTCGTTCTGAGCCTCCTCCCTGGCTTGGCACCCTGTTTGCCATGCTGTGAGTAGCTAAGCCGCTGCCGTGTGCTGGCTGCTCACGAGTGGAATGAAGCCTTCTGAAACTTCCCTCCCTTATACTGTGGATGTCGGGCATTCTGTCCCAGCAAAGAGAAAGTGACTAAGACACACCCAGGGCAGCTCTGTTCTCAGGGAGAAACCACCTCAGGCAGGCACTCAAGAAGCAGACCCTGGGAACCGAGCAGAGGCAAAGTCAGTTTCCTTTGAGAACCTCAACTTGAGTTGATTTGGTAAGTAGTGTTGTATTGTGTGTGTATATACTCTCAGGGACCCATCACAGCCCCTGTAGTCTACTGCACCCTCAGTAATCCACCCCTTCCAATTAGGCCTTACTTCTTTAATAGCATGTGAGTCCATAGGTCATCTACAACAACCACGTACATGAGGTTTTAGGCGACATTCAAGACTCACACCATAATATCAATGTTATGAGGAGAAAAAGCAGATCGATTACTGCAGGGCAGTGGGATGGATCCCACGGTAGGATACTAATAGAATATTGGGGAAGGGTCTTGAGATCAGAGCAGAGGTCAGAGAAAGCTATCTCGGGGATGCTTGAGTTGAGGTTGAGCAACAGAACGTCACCAGCCTGGTGAAGATGGGCACCTTCAAAGGTATCAAGGGGGTGGAAGAAGCACGAGGGTGCAGACATTCAGGGGTACAACACTCAAGAACTAGCACACATGCCATGTCACCGCAACAATCTCCTAGTTGCTTTCCTGGACTCCGGTTGCAATTGATTCTTCACTCTGTCACCACCGTAAAGTCCCAAAGTTTTTATGATCATCACTGTTTCCCTCAGCCACGAAAGATGCATATTATTCCGGTCAGTGAGATCCTTCCCGAGCGGGCCCCTGCTCTCTTTCTCACCTTGTCTACTGTCCTCCACCATGACTCTTATGCCTCCCGGAGCTGGCCCATCAGTGGCCCTGCTGCTGTTTTCTTTACTTCCAGTCACTGTTCTGGAAACGTGCATCAGAGAAAACAGAGCTCCCTGATCACAGCAATTCCTTACCAACTGCAGGAGAAACGTTAACCATGTTTGTATCCGCTACCTGGTTTCACCTTCTTGGCTCAGAAAAGCTGTGTTTCTTCTCCGTGCTTCCTGCCCAGAGGTTACAGGTGCCTGGAGGGCTCATTTCTCTTCTTTTCTCACTGTTAACACAGGGAAATTCCCAGAAGGTTATTCATGTAAAGAAATGCATCCAAGAGCTAGGCTCAAGTTTAGTCATGCCCATTACATAGCATAGTGAAGCAGCCCAGACCATAGAAATAATTTCTTAAAAAATGACTTTACTTATACATTTTGAATTCTCATAACATTTGAAGACAAATGACACCATTTGACAGCATATCTCTTGATAATATACAGGTTTATTTTCCCTTAAACTCATGTGGAAAAAACGGCCAGTAGTCTCAAAACCATTAATTAGGAGAGTTTGCTTTCCTTTTTCTGTATTACTTTGGACCAGGCATCTTTAGAAAATGCTCTCTCTTCAGCTCATGAGGAAGCTGCAGCATTTTGTGATCTGCTGCCTGTGATGACCAAAAGAATTTCTGCAAAGCATATTTTTTTTCTTAGAAACAAGATCTAACTGCTGAGACAGATCCCACAAAGAAGCAAACGGGTAGATAACAGGCTTTAAATGTTAGAAAGGACAAAAATGCTAAAGTGCCTTAGCAACTTAAGCAAAGAGAGATAATATTATTCATGAACAATCTTGGAGATCGTGAAGATAAACAATATTGGGCTGATCACTTCAGGCCACTTAGGTCCTAGGGTTTTATTCTCGTGGACACATATCTACTTCCTGACCCTATAAACTTTCTCACAGGGTCATAGAGACAAGAGCTATATTCACATTATTGACATATCACAATTAAAATGGCCCCAAAGAAAGAACACTTGGCAAGAAAATAAACAGGAAGAAGATAATATGATAAATGCCCAAGTTGAGGAAACTCTTCCAGTGGTAGATATGAGAGTCACTACTTATGGGAAGTTATTTTTGAAGACCAGGGCAGAGAGAGAAATTCTCAAAATCTTCACCCAGAAGTGGTAGACTAAGACAAATATGAATAGCTAAATATAGTATTTTATCAGTATTCAGTTCTTTCTGTTCCCACAGAAAACTCTATTAGTCTTTCAGTTCTATACTTTCTTCCAAACATTGCTTCCGGGACATCCCAGACAAGTTCTGGTTTCTGGGATTTCAGTCAAATGTCTGGCCATTAAATGCTGCTTTCGGTCCTCTGGGTTGGAAGTAGAGTTTCCAAGTGGCCTCTGTGGCTGGTGAGTCCTAATGCCAGGAGATAACACCTATCTTGGAGCTAGCCACCTGTCAAGTCTCAATAACAGCTTTCAATACTACCACAGGGTTCCACCAAATTCTGCTTGGGCTGAAGGTTTTATACATTTTGCTTTTTTGCTTGTTTGCTTATGGTGCTGAGTATTAAGCCCATTTTTAGTTCTGATTTTGAGACGGTCTCTTGAAGAAGATAAACTGTGCAAGGGGGCTCCATGTTGTATCTCCTTGGCCCAGAGTGCTGGGACGACAGGTCTGTGCCACTGAGCCCAGGTTATTTCTCATTCTGTAATCACATCTGTCTTTATTCTTACATGTAAGTCTCATCTGTGCTTTCTACAGCACCACATTGCCAACTCAAAATGTGTTTTTAGAATGTGGAGGTAAATTTTTCCTTGAAAACCACTGCTGAGTCTTAGAAATCTTTAGATACCGATAAATCAAGGGCTCTCTGTGTCCCACCTAAAATAGTTTAGGACCCAGAACAGAGAGAAAAGTTGTTAGAGTCATTAGAGCAGGAACAACTCATCAAAATGACAAGATAGCATTTGACTAAATCTTCTTTTGTGGAACCCTCAAGAGATCAAATTAAATATAAAATTTAAGAGCCCAATTTCAGAATAGCTTACAATTTCCCCTTTTAAAATTTGTCTTTAACGATTTATGAAGACTTCAAATCTGAGCTGCCAATGATAATGCTGGTAAAGTCTTAAATCCCTAATTTCTATGCCTAGAAACATTAATCCAATGAATGTACTACTTAGAAAAATTGTGGTCCCTCAGATGGAAGGAATTGTCCCATGTTGCCTCTACTGTCATGCTAGTGACTTTGGCCTTTTTACAATTCATTAGGGACTCTGACTAACAGACTTCTCCTTTTACATTGTTTTTAAAAAGTGTCTGAGTCCCACGGGATATTAGCTAACTCAGACTGTTATCTCCCAACTCCAGAGTTAGTCACCTGTGACGTGCCAGCCAATGCTTCTCTTGTTGTCTGTCCCCCGAGTCAGGGAAAACATGACAACTCCTCCACTCAAGAAGTGTCTCTCTTCAGTCCGCACTGCGACAGCACAGCAGCAAATGACCCTCTGACGTGGAGGGCACTGATAATCTCCAGGCAAGAAAAATGTAATCATTGGTGAAGATCCCATCTGCCTACGGGTGTGGTTCAGCATAGGAATCGTTCATGTTTAACTTACCAAAGCAAAATGGTGACCAGCATTTGTCAGAATGGGGAAGTAGCATCAGAAATCCCAGTGGCTTGCTCAGAATCTATCGGAAAATTGGGGGGACATTCTGCCTCAGGATTGTATTAGTATAAATGACAACATCACAAACATAACCGATCACTTGACAATATTTGGCAAATGGTTATTGCTAACAAGCTACGTGGTTATTCAGTCAGGACTTTGCAATCTCATTTATGTACATCTCAGTCACTTTCTCATTTCTGGCACATGATAGTTGGTCCCCACACATATCAGAGGAGAGGCTGATTTAGTCTGCCATTTCAGAAGTCTCAGTCCATTCATGGTTGGGTAGCAATAGCGAAAGGATCTGGTGTGAAGAGAAGCTGTTCACAGAAAGATGACAGAAAGCAGAGCGAAAGGTGAAGGCAGGAGCAAGAATAGACCTGTCCAGGTCACGCTCCCGAGTGACCCGGCCCTCTGGTCCTGCCTTTTACCAAATCCTGAAATTGTCCATGGCTAAATCCTCTGTAAGTATAGCACCCCCTGATCCAGTCACTTTCCAAACACATGGGGCTTCAAGGGATATTTAAGATTCAAACCATAACTACAGGGTGTGTGTGTGTGTGTGTGTGTGTGTGTGTGTGTGTGTTTAACAAATGGGCTGATGGGTTGCAAGGGCTGGCAAGTCTGGAATCAACAGAGCGGGACAGAGACCCAGGGAAGGGCTGGGACTGTAGTCTTGACTTAAAAGGCTGCCATCTGGAGTCATAAATTATTTCTTCCTCAGAGAAATTCAGTTTCTTTCTTATCTAGGATATTCAAATGATTGGGTAAAAGTCCACTCACATTATGGAGGATAGCATGTTTCCTCCAAAGTTTATAAATTCAAATGTAAACTCATCTGAAAAATGCCTTCATGGTAATATGTAGATTAGTGTTTGACCAAAATATGGCCCCAAAGCCTACCCAAGCACACATCTAAAATTAACCTTCACGACCATCCGATGGCTAACTCTGGCAAAATGTTGATGTCGGTGATATACAGTTAGGAAGACTTACTGATGTTCTAGGACCTTTTTTTCACTCTATCCATGAAGCAAAATGCAGGAGGTAGGAGATTACACACCAGCCAGAAAACATTCCATGGTCTACAAGGAGTTTGCTGTCGGCTGAAAAATTGCTGAGACCACAAAGAAATACCATTAAAGGTGAAGTTCATGGTATGGCTTCTTGATCTCATATAAATAGACTGTGAACTTGTGCCTGTGTTTTCCAGTCCTGACCCCCATCCTGAGAGCAATGGTGTCCAGTTCTGAGAACAAGGAAGCAAAGATCAGAAAGGTCAATACCATAAGTCAGTGTGACCGCAGGCGAGCTGAGCAGTGTCATCACACCCCTGGGCCATTTCCGGCTGTCTTGGTTTCTGTCCCTGCTTTGTCAGCGCAGTGCAGCTGGGTTAAATGAGTGATTCTGGGCTTGAAATCAAAATGCGTGCATAACTCCGCCTGGTTTTCTAGAAGAGCTGCAGGACTTTCTGAGCCCTCCTGGCCAGTTAGCGACCCTCCTGTTTCAGACAGTTCTATCTACATGGTGCATGCTTCACTTCTGACAGAGACCCCGTGGCATGGTCAGTGGTAAGTGGGGACCACCTGCCCTGAGTGTGCTATGTTCAAGGCTGGGGACAAATGACTATTGCTCCTGTGATCTAGCTTGATCTCAGCTGAGAAGTGTTCTTACTCTCTGGGACCCTGGATGAAACTAACCAAGGGTGACACTGGCTGGACTGAAGGAAGTGCAAGGTCCCTGTGCAGGCAAATACGCCAGAACACACATTCCCCAGACCCCGCCCCCTCCTGCTCCAAAATTACTCTTCAAGGAAATCTCCGCAGTGCCCGGGAAAGGAATGATCCCCTTTCATTCCCATCCGAATTTCTCATGCCGCCTGCTCAACAGCCCCTTCGTCTTGCTCAAAGCATGACCAGAAGAATAACACCAAAATTTTATTAGAAAGGATTTGATAAACATTCTTCATTGACTCCTAAAATGATTAATCCCTCAGAAAGGGAGCCAGTCTCCTGAAAAAAGAAATCAGCCTTCAGCACTTTCCAGTTTCTAATGTAAAGATAAGATTTTTGTTTTTCAGAAAATCAAGTTACTTAAAAATCTGAACAGAAACTTCACACCTGCAGATCATCTCAGCAATGTGCCAACTGCAGACACATCCTGAACAAATATAGAAATAACATCCACACATTGGAAATGGGAGCTGAGAAACATGAGATCTTATGAACGTGCAATAAACTTTTGAAATTAAAAAAAAAACTAAAAGCTCCACCTCCCCCCATGAGGAACAGAGCAGTGACTTTTAGTCATGTTCAAGTAAGATAGAAAGGCATTTCCCGTCGTCTCTAACACATTAATTTTTATCTAACGACATTTCAAAACTCACTTGATGAAAAATATAAATTTAAATCATTACAAATCGTTCTTGGGAGGGCAGCTTCACTTTCATAAAGTGCCTTGTTGGACTCAAGTGATGAGATGAACCAACCTCAGCTAACTTTATTAGTCACCCCATTTTATACTAACCTTCTCATCCCCCTTGAACTGAGAAAGAGGTTTTAACTGCAGGAAAAATATCCTAGAATTATTAGGGGCCTTATAGGAATGAGCAAGAAATCACCACAAGCAAAATATGGCCAAGCAGCAAGCAATACTCTGCCGTCTGTAGCGTGGCAGATGTGTGGGTGAAGACAGGACCATCGGTCCACTGGGGGAACCCCAGAAAGTGGGCATCATCCTACGACGGGTGCAGCGTGTGCGGTTCGCTCACCTTGACTGATCTGCCTGCTACGGATGCACCGGTGACCTCCACGTGTACTAGCCTGGTGGGAAATAACCAGAGAGTGAACACTTCAACGTTTCAAAACGCTTTCCACGTTCTGCAGTCCAGTAACGTTAACACGGCAATCACTCTTCGCCACTCTGTCATAGGCTATCTTATTTAAAAATTCAACCAATCTGGAAACTCAGCTCAAGTTCAATATCTACATATCTTTGCTTCCACTTCCATTTTCAGTATAGGACTGAGCTACACCTTCAGCCTTTTATTTATTTATTTATTTATTTATTTATTTATTTATTTATTTATTGTGTCTTTCCTAGCTGCCGAGTTGCTCAGGCTGGATGCCTTGAGTGTGACCCTCCTGCCTCGGCCTCCCAGAATGCTGGGATTACAGGCCTGCACCACCATGGCTGGCTGCCGCCATTTTCTGTCCCCTGCTGTAGTCTAGGCCGTGGTGGGCCCCACCCATACCCAGTGCTGGTGCCCGTGGGGACACGGGGGCTGGGGCACGTGGGTGCACGTGTGGGAGCCCTGCAGCGGCAGCTCTGGCCTACTTTCTCCCCCCGTCCTCCCCCGGGGGCTGCAGCTCTTCCTTCCTCGGTCCCGTGTTCGGCATCTCAGTCCAGCTGACAAACACACGCGGTAAGAGTTGCACGCATGCTCACAGGCCACCTCCCCACCCCGCAGGCCTCCCACCCTGCTGTCCATCCTCCACTTGCGCCTTCGGTAAAAACTACCGTTTTCCTTATACTCGATTTTATAGGAACTACTGTGTTTCTCAAAATAACAAACTACGTGCTGCAGCTTTTCAAAAATCAACTTTATTCAACAGGCACCAGGAACTTTGGCAGACCTGGGTCACCCAGAGCCTTCTCAACAGGCCTCTTGCCTCGGCCGCTCCCAGCTCCCCTCTGATGGGTCACGACTCCCAGTATTTACAAACATTTTATTTTATAGTTTATCTAATTTGTTTGTTTGCACTTTCTCTCTGAGCTATTTTCATAGCCCTCTTCTCTCTCTCTCTCTCTCTCTCTCTCTCTCTCTCTCTCTCTCTCTCTCCCTTCCCCGCTCCTATTCTTTCTTTCCCAGCTGGGCTCACTTTGCAGTCCCCCTACCAGCCTCCCAAATGCTGGAACAGTGGCACGCCCGCCACGCCCGGTCTGGTCTTCGCCTGATGCCGCTCTGACCGCCAGCTCTCCTGTGTCCTTGCCCCTCTGCCTGAAGGCTTTCCATCTCTTCTCGCCACAGACACCCACTGGGCTGCCCACAGTGTCAGGTCACCAGAGGGCAGGGACTGCTTGCTCCTGTTCGCTGGTAGACCCCGAGCACCTGAGACCCTGCCCAGGGCGCAGCAGGCCCTCAGGAAGTGTTTGGTAGGTGAACAGAGAGGAAAGTGAGGGAGGGGCAGAGCAGGAAGGCGGAGGGAGCAGCTCCTATCTCTTTCCACTGGGAAGCACTGCACGTTTCTGCCTTCTTTTTCTTTCCCTGTTCTGGCAATTGACTCTACACCTTCACCCCAAGCCACATCGCTATCTCCAGCCATTTTAAGTATTTTTATTTTGAGACTGCGTCTCCCTGAATCGCTAAGTTGACCCTCTGAGCTCTGGGAACCCTCCCACGGGTCCTAGCTGGGTCAGGGGCGAGTCAGGGTCTGGGACCTGCCATCAGGGGGAGCCCTGCAGCTGCTAGCCACTTCCTGGAGCTGGTGGGAGGCGTAACAGGTAGAGGGCAGAGGTAAGGTCGGGAGAAGGGGTCAGGGACACGGCGTGAGCCCATCGCAGATGCTCTGAGTGTTTGAAAATCTGCACTTGTGTTCCTTCTTCCACTCTGTGCGAAACTTCCAGTGACCCACACCAAACCCACGTTTCTCAAGATGCAGGATATTATCGTACATGAAAACGTAAGCCACAGACCTATCAATATTATATTGACAAATTATTTGAGGAGTGAGTGACTAACTTGCCGACTGTAAGTGCAGTAACGTTTGTCATTTATTTCCGAGTATCTAGAAAGCAAGTACAGCATAGGTCAGGGATAACGTTCACCAAATCCTGTGAGGTGACAAGCCATATCTGATCTGAGAAGCAGTTCTGAGTCGTGACTGCCTTGATGTCCTGAATCAGTTCAAAACACTGACCTTTCATGATGACTTTGGCTCTGAAGAAGACCCAAAATCCACATGGTGCCCAGTCGAGTGAACGAGGTAGTTGAGGACAGCCGGCCATGCCTTTCCTAGCCTGCTTTATTGGAAACACTTGGCAGCAACATTCTGAAGTCCGTCTGGAAAGAGGATTTCCAGAGCTGCTACAGAAAGGAGCAAGATCAACGGGATGAGGGTGTAGGGTTAAGCAATGTGTCTTTTATTACATTTTTAAAATTGGAAAATTCATGACATTTTTTGATTACCTCTTCTGTTTAGGTTTTAATAAGATGTTTTCTTATAGGACGGTATTTGATAAGCTAGATTACAATCTACTGATGAGAGATATCTTTATGGTCTTTTGTCCATAGCTCTCTTCCTCAAACCACTGAACCTCTCTCTCTCTCTCTCTCTCTCTCTCTCTCTCTCTCTCTCTCTCTCTCTCTCTCTCTCTCTCTCTCTCTCTCTCTCTCTCTCTCTCTCTCTCTCTCTCTCTCTCTGGGTTCTGCTCGATGTTGTACAAAATCAGTTTGTGCAGTCCTATTTTCTGGGTCTGTATCATGTACAACAGTGAAGCTTTGTAGAAATACTATGACAGGGGAAGCTGAGAATCACAGAAATGATATTCAAATGTAAATGCTTTGTTTGGGGGGAATCTACTGCTGTCGTAATGAAAGACAGGCTGTAAAACTTCGTCACAGACTTAGTCATCTTGTTACTTTGATTCACGAGTGATGTGCATGTTAATGTTTCTCTTTGGTACTAAACATTAGTAATTCCAGCGTAGCATTGCATCGGAAATGCTGGGAAATACCATTATTGACCCACAAATCTTTGTTTTCTCACCTGAGTCAATATAAGGACAGTTTTCTAACACTGTTTTTGGACGAATTCTCTGGTAGATGGTTAATTTTCTTATCTATTTCTACATGATTTTGTCCTTTAAGGTTCTGAGACACCTACCTGTGCCACCAGTCCAGCCGAAGCACCACTTTTCTTCCCAGTGCTTACATGTTCTTTTCCCCCTGTCTCTCTCTCCAGCCACCCTGACCTGGCCTTGCCTAGTCGGCCATGGGAACATTCTCCATGATCCCTTTGAAGCTTCCTGCTATCTTCTACAGAAAAATAAGCAAACAAAATAAAACGTTCAAAAATCTCTGTGATCCCCTTCCTTCATTTCTGCTTTCTGGACATCACCTTCCATCACGGAGTACTCTAAGGCTAATTGTGTGCACTGGTGTTGCCAGGTCTCTGAAAGGCACCGTTGGCCACTGGGAAGTCTCATGGGACAAGGTTAGATGATGACCTCTGCTGAGGTGGAGGCAGAGCTCAGAGAGCAGGAGGGGAGGGAATCCTCAGGGCAGAGAGGAGAGAGAAGCTGCCGCAGCCCTTGAGCTTTGGAGAAAAGGCTTTTCTAAGAAAATGATCATCCAGATGCTATGAGATCATGGGGGAATCTAGGGATTGATTTCAACTCACAAAAACCACAGGACAAGGCTGTGAGGTGATTTAGTCCTCGGGTCAATTCGTCATACCCAGCCCTTTTGATATTTTGATTGTCTCAAAGTGTTGCTAAGCTGGCTAGGCCAGCTATGGTTTCTAACTGCGATGCTCCTGAAAAGCCTTCTGTTTCGAGGGTGATTCAATCATAGCGGTGAATCCACTAGT
>PVKB01007834.1:0-26208 GCA_004027205.1 Ctenodactylus gundi
CCCCCATGCCAGCTCCCAACCAGCCTGAGCAGTATTTCCCCTGCGCTCGCCAGAGGAGAAATGTGAGACCCCAGCCCTGAAAGCCTGCCCCCATTTAACAGCCTGGGACAGTCTTCGGAAGCCAAACTGACTGCATTTGAACAGTGCTTAAACCCTGTCCTGTCTCCCTGCTGTAAGCCTCCAGTGTGTGCTCTTTGCCGCCGACATCCATCAAGGCAGACGTGATTTATGACCCTTGGAGAGATTATGTCAACTTGAGGCAATCAGGAAACACGCTTGGATTAGGGTTGGGGAACCACATCTAGATAGGGAATTGAGAACCAGCCTGTTTTAGAGTGTGAGAGATTTGTGGTCTGGTGAATGAGGGATGACCACCCATCCAGTTATGGGAGGCCCAACTTGAAACTCCAACTGTACAAAAGGAAGGAAGAAGAAAGATTGTTATAGCCTTTCCTTTGGTCAAGCCCTTGTCTTCACTATTGCCTATAGATGCCAATTGGCTAAGGACGCCAACTTGCTGCATGTCACAGATCTTTATCAAAGATTTGCTCCAGTTTTGACTTAAGCCTATCTGCATGTCTCCTATCTTCAGTCACAGATCTTCAGTCTCTGGTCTTTGCTATTGCTATTTGAGCAATGAAGATCTGCAGCAGAGTCTCCCTGGCTGTCCTGCAGTCCAGTACGGGTGCCATACTTCTCGGCTGAGCAGCCATTGACACTCTGGCTCACTATATCTTCAGATTCGTAAGCCCTCCAAGTAGATCCTTTTGTTATAACTTCTGTAAATTCTGCCTTTTGAAAGAACCCAAACTAATACAGTATTATTGTGCACTTTGGTTAATTGCAAAGTGGATTGGTTCCCATAAAAAGCTGGCACTTTACATGAATTCGAAAAAGGCAACAGTTTGGAAAGTGCGTGTCATGTGGTTTCCTGACCTGTAAAGGAACCCCAGGGAAATATGTATTGTTCTCACAGCGGACTCTCTAGCTACTGTCCCTGTTCCTTTTTACAGAGTCATCAAGATTCCATTTTACAACCAGGCTGCTGACGTCTTCACCAGACCCCTCCTGGGAACGCTCTCCAGTGTGCTCCCATGACAGTGGGACCAACAAGGAGTGTCCATCCCGTTCAGTCAGGGGGTGTGGAAGGCCTGGTCTGAGCAGGGCACTGGGGAAGGAGATTTGTCTCCAAAGCTTTCTAACTCACTAAAAATAGTCCCAGTTTCACAAACAGCCAGGATTAAAATCATATACATATTGCTGTGTTCACCCTGTGGGGCCTGCTGGGTGAAAGCACACCTCCTGTTGCCCAGGGAACTAAAACCCACTTCAGGGCTTCCAGGCCTCCTGACAGGGCTGTGTCCAACTGGCGTGGAGCAGCTGACGAAATTCAGGGTGCAAGCTCTGTCTTGAAGCAGCTCAACTGCCGAGCACTGAGCTAGAGGCAGAGGAAGCCCAGGGGCCACCACACACGTCCTCCCTGGCATCAAAATGCCTCCAGGTTGAGCAGAAGGAAGAGCTTCATTCAGACCCAGTCTGTCACCTGCAACTGGGGACATGATCACCTTACTTCCCAGGAATGTTATGAAAATTAAAGATAAGCTGGGCTCCTGGGCACAGGTCTGTATTCCCTCACACTCTGGGAGGCTGAGGCAGGAGGATCACAAGATCAAGCCCAGCCTGGGTAATTTAGCAACTTAGACCCTACCTCAAAATCAAAACCAAAAAATGGACTGAGGATGTAGCATAGTACAAAGGTCCCTGGGTTCCATTTCAAGCACTGCAAAATAATATTAATAATAATAACAATAAATGATAATAGTAATAATCCAGTAATGTGGCTGCATTCAAAGCCTCAACTCCTTGCATTGGTCTGGTCATACAATGACCAGATGAGCTCCCTTGGCTGCCATACAGATGTGGCTGAAGAGACGGAGAAGGGACACACAGGAACAAGTGAGAAGGAGATGCAGCCAGCCTTGGAGACGGGCCAGGCTGGAGGGCAGAGGGAAAGAAGGGCTGGCGATGGTGCCAAGGCTCAGCCTGGGACCTCCGTGGATGGTGATGTTAAGGACCACAGCCCGGGAGGGTGGCCCAGCCCTCGTAGCTCCCCGCCGCAGCCTGTGCCCTCTCACACACCCACTCTGTGCCCACGGAGGGCCTGGGCTTCCTCTCTCTGCTTACAACTCCTCTCTCCTGCTGTTTCGCTTATATTTTTGGTTGCCCTTGTCACAGATTCCCGCTCCTCTCTCTGGTAGGAGAGATGAGCCTGGTGCCTGCGACAAGCGGGCAGAAGGGGCTGAAAACATCACAAACAAATTTTGCTTATCCACACGTGCAGTCAGCCACAGAACCCAACTCAAGTGGCTGACGCGGTGAGAACTCCACTGGGCACATGTGAGAGGGAGGGAATTCAGGCAGGACTGAGGGACAGAGACAAAGGGTTCCGAGGTGCCCAGAGGCAGACGCTGGGGGGCTGTCACCACCTGGGGGAGAGAGAAGGGTGTGCAAAGGGAGCTGGGAGGGAGGCTGGAATAGGAGGGGCAGAGGACCCCCACCCACAGCCGCCATTGTGGCCTGAATTTTAGCCTTCAGAATCATAGCTCAACGTCTGAACCTCTCAGTACCTCATGGTGCAAAGTAATTTGGAGATAGGGCCTCTAATGAGACAGCTAAGTTAAAGAGAAATCACAGTGTAATACAATTCTGTCATATGGAAGAATCAAATTATGTCATTGCAGGACCTTGAGGCCATACAGGACAATGAGATAACTCTGACCCCAAAAGTCAAATGTCACATCAGGGCAAAACCAAATATCCTCATCAAGGATGAACTTCTGAGATTCAAAAGTCAATCTCAGTCTACCGAATATCAATTTTTTATTATTAGAAATGAAGACCCAAATTGTCAAGATTGACATTTTACACTGTAAACAATTATGTATGTATGTGTGCATGCACCTGTGGGCGTGCATGCATGTGTGTGTGTGTGTGTGTGTGTGCGAGAGAGAGAGAGAGAGAGAGAAGCCAAGGAAGGAGCCACTGGCCGCGGGAAGGCAGCATGCGCAGAGGGGCTCCAGCTCCGCCAGGAAGCAGGCGCTTCTGCTCTGTGTGGTGTCCCCAAGAGGCTCCCTCTGGACAGAGGCTCTGCCTAGATCGTGAGGATCTTATTTAAAACCGTCCTGTCGGCCGTGACAAAGGTCCCTGTGGTCGCGTCAAAGACCAGAATAGTTTTCAGAGATGGTTCCTATTAGGAGGCAGTTGCTATAAACACCCTTTCACCCTGACTGAGCAAAAATACACCATTTCCCGAAAGTGGGAGCTGTGACGTCACTTCCCTGTACTTCCTGGGTACCGACCCTAGTCCAGTCATTGGTGCTGTTACGTGCCCTCTGAGAGACGCACCCCCTCCCCCCCCATCAGCACTTGGTGGAGGGACTATGTTTTCTTAATAGAATTTGATATGATTGTCTGGTGGCTTCTATCTTTTTTTTAGGAGTAAAACTTAAAATTTATTAATGTATTTGTATTAGTGATGTGTTAAGTGTGTACAGAGATGTAAACCCTGTGGACACTAACAAGTAATTGTGTTGCAGGCACAAAATATTTTGGTTAAAATGGCATTTATATTGCTCCCCTCAATCATTGCACAACAGTTTAGTACATAGCAAATTAAATTTATTCTAGATTCTCAGCTACCAAACTCCATGTCATGAGAACTTATCATTTTTAATTATTTATTATTTATCTCATGAACTTCACAATGAGCTACATCTTCAGCTCATTTTTTAAAATTTTTGATTTTTTTTGAGACAAGCTCTCTATCTGTAATTCAGGCTGGTCCTGAGCTCACTATGTAGCCTAGATTGACCTTGAGCTCACAGCAGTCTTCCAGTCATAGCCACCTGAGAGCTGGGATTATATGGATGCATCACCATGCCTGGCTTATGTGGTGCTGGGAAATTGAACTCAGGACCTCATAATTGCTAGGCAATGTGCTTTAACCACCGTGCCATTCCTCCAGCACCTTGCTTTGTTTGTTTAGAGGCAAGGTCTCACTCTGTAGCCCAGGCTGGTCCTGAATTCACTATGTAGCCCAGGCTAGCCTAGAACTCACAACAAACTTGTTACCTCAGCCTTCCAAGAGTTGAGATTACAAACGTGCTCCACCACATCCAGTGACTGACTTGGTGATCCTGGGGTATCAAACCCAGGGCCTGTGCTTCCTAGGCCACTGCTTCAAACACTGAGCTATGCCCCAACCTTAAATTTTGGATTTTTTGAGGTAAGGTCTTGCTAAATTGCAAAGTTGCCTAGTCTGAGCTTGAACGGGTGATCCTCCTGCTTCATCCTCCTAGACTGCAGGATTGCAAGCGTGTGCCACTGGACTGGGCCAGTAACTTTTTCTATTTTATTTTGTTTATTTTATTTTATTTTTTGAGACAGAGTCTCACTCCATAGTCCAGGCTGGCCTCAAACTCACAGCAATCCTCCTGCCTCAGCCTCCCAAGTGCTGGGATTACAAGCACACATCGCCATGCCCAGCTGTCATGCTGGGGGCCTGAATTCAGGGCCTCGTGCCTGCTGGGCAACCAGTCGCCGCTGCGCTCCGAGCCCTGTGTGCTTGCTCATACATACCTCATGCGGCGAGAGTCAGAAGCTGTTGGCCCTTGTGCTGCGTGCTTAGGGTGAAGGGTCGTGTCTCAGGCAGAATCCTGCCTGTGTCTGGGGGGCTGGGCGCGCCCCCCTCTTTGAAGGCCCTCAACCTCTGCTGGCAAAGCCTTCAGCTGATTGGATGAAACTCATCAGCGGAAGCAAGAGCAATCTGCTTTATTTAAAAATCTACTGACTTCAGCACTAATTTAATCTAAACATATCTTCGCAGCAAATCATACACAGGTGTTTGTTTCCTTCACCTTTTGTCCAGTTGGTGACGTAGACTGAGGGGTTCCTGTGGGCAGATCCACATGCACACGGCACGCTTCCATCCCCTCCCCTTCCCGGTTTTGCGTGTGTGTGTGTGTGTGGGGGGTTCCACCCGTGTAGCAGGTTTTGCTCGCGTCCACCCCCCTTGGCCCATCCGTCCGCACCCCTCCCTCTTCCCCTGGCTAATAATAGTCCCTTCGGCTCCCTGCCATCTTTCTCACGTTCCTCAGCAGGGACAACATATGGCTCTTCTCTGAGTGGGGCTTGTTTCTCTCAACATAATGGCCTCCAGATTTATGCATTTCCTTGCTAATGACATCGGCCTGCTCTTCCTCGTCCCCACTGTGGATCTACCTGGTCGTCTGGCTGCTCACCTGCTGAGATCAGGACCCTAGGCGGATTCTGTTTCTTGGCTCCTGTGAATCGGACTGCAGGGCGCTCCTGAGGGGTACCGAGTAATTCCTTTGAGTATATACCAAGGAGCTGGGTCAAATCTGGCTGCTCTACTTTTAGTTATTTTAGTTCAACTTTCCTCCCTGGGGGTTGAACCAGGAACCTTCACACGGAACTATCTACCTAGCCTGTGTTTTAGTTTTGATTTTGAGACCGGGTCTCACCAAGTTGCTAACTGACCCAGGCTGGCTTTGAACTTGTGATTCTCCTCCCTCAGCCTCCCAAAGTGCTGGGAAGAGAGGCCTGTGCCACCAGGACTGGCTATTGTTAGTGTTTTGGGCAGCCTCCCTAAGGATCTTTCTTTCTTTCTTTCGCCCACAGTGACTGTGTTAGTTCGCTCCCACCAGCTGCACAGAAGGCCTCCCTCCCGCCACCCCCACGTCCTCAGCAGAAGTTATTTCTATTTATTTGTTTACTGTGTGTTTATTGATAGCCATCCCTTCTAGGCAAGACGGCATCTCAGGGTAGTTTTAATTTGCACTTCCCTCCTGATGTTGGACTGAGCACTTGGGCGCCATAGCTTAGCCAACGTGACACATAAAACTAGCCATCAGGATGTCTGTTATGAACTGAATTATATCCCTCCAAAATGTGTACACTGAGGTCCTGACCTCGGCACCTCAGAATAAAACTGTATTTGAAGATAATGTTCTTAAAGAGGTGAGTGAAATTGAGGTCAGGAGAAGCTAATCTGGGATGAGTGGTGCCCCTGGCAGGGGATGAGCGGGAGACCACTGTGTGGGGATGCCAGGGGGGAGGTGGCCACCTAGGCCTTCAGAGGCCAGCAGGTGCACATCTTGACCTTGGGCTTCCGGCCTTCAGAACTCTGGGAAAGCTGGGCATGGTGCTGCATGCCCACTGTAATCCTAGTACTCTGGGAGGCTGAGGCAAAAGGATTGCTAGCTTAACCACAGCTGGGATTCATGGACTTCCGTGCCTATGTACGACAAGCGCATGATGGCATAGCGAGGTCAGTTAACAACACCCGCTCTGGGCACAGAGCAGCCCTACCTCCTTTTGGGGGCTGGTTAGCTCCCTTCTCTTTGCCTGGTCTTGGTTCTGCCTGGTGTGCTGAGGTGACCTGTGCGTGTCCAGGCGTGTCCTGCCGTGCCTCGGAGAGTTTTCAGTGAGCTTCTAGACAGGATTGATGACGAATGCTCCCTTCCAGACTTTGCGTCCTTGGGTTTCCACTGGGAGCTCCCCGGCCAGGCCGCCTCCGCCCGGACTTCCCCTCCCCTTGCCTAACCATTCCCAACCCTTGCTGTAACACGCGTGGCCCATGGTCCTCGTCACTTTCTGAAGCAGTGCTGGAAGTCCTCTTTCATGAGTGTCTTTATGGGGAATGAAAAAAATACAATGAATTCTGCTGCCTGGCGCCATCCAATGGAGAGGCTGACTTGTGAAAATATGACCTTGTGTCCCCATGCACCTGTTCACTGGATCTGGCACCGTATGAATTCTGGCTCCTTCCCAAAGTGACAACAACCATGGAAGGCCAATGTTTGAAACTGATCCAGGGCATGGAGGCGGCCATGTCGGGACAAACGAAACCCCTCCCCGCCCACACACGACTTCTGGGCTGCTGAAGGGCAGGACCCCTGGGATACGTGGTCTCAGGGCAGGGAATTCGTGGTGATGTGTCTTTTACTGGAATCACTTAAAAAGGTTTTTTCTTTCTTCATTTCTTCCCTTTATTCTTTCTAAAGAGGAAAGCTCACTCTTTCTTTCTTTCTTTCTTTCTTTCTTTCTTTCTTTCTCTCTCTCTCTCTTTCTTTGAAACAGAGAAAGGTGGGACAGAGCTGCGGACAGACGGTGACCCTTGCTCAGAGGCTGGGCCTTGATCTGTGCCAAGGACCTCGGAACTCTGTGTCCTGTTAGAATAGAAGGGGGTTTCTCCACAGGTGGCACTGGCTGCTGTGACCTGATTAGCTGGGCAAAGCCTGCCAGCCACTATGCTGTTCCCCAGCTGTGTGCAGGCTTTCTAGGGGACACTTGAGAAGCTCATAGAGATAGTTGTCCCTGGCAGCAGCCTGCTTTTTGCATGGTTTGACAATACTCACCAGATGTGAAGCCGCCTGCAGAGGTCCATCCAGGGGCGAGGGCCCTCAGGCTGTCACACATGTGGCCCAGCGTGGGAAAGCTGCTAACCTCTGCTTCCTAACCTTCATAATGGAGCAAAGCCAGAAGGTTGGGTTATCACCTAGAGGGTAAGTCTGAGTATTTAAGAACTGTGAACAATTTTCAGCTCTTTCTTTCTGGGTGGTGTGGGGAATTGAACCCAGAGCCTCTGCACTGAGCTGCATCTCTAGATCTTTTTACTGTTTATTTATTTATTTATTTTTATTTTTTAAAGACTGGGTCTTGCTAAGTTGCTAAGCTGTCCAGGCTGGGCTGACTTTGGAATCTTCCTGACTCAGCCTCCTAGAGTGCTGGGATGACACCAACTGGCCTGGTCATTGAGTTTTTCTGATAAAGTCCTTTGGGGCTCCTATTTCAGAGACAGATGAAATAAATAAAGTAGACTTAACTGGAATGATATTAATTTTGCATAGCTCTAATAAACTATTACTGGCCATTCTGAGAGATCTACTAATTTAAATAAATAGTACTGTTGCCTGATGTAATAAAATTTTGTGACATGTTTCTGAATGAGAGTATTGAACATACAGTGCTATATTTCCTTCTCAGGACAGGTCCAGGTGCTGTCTCTCTTCCGTCCTTGTCCTAGGGATTCACAGTTCCTGTGCTTTGGAAGGGTGTTTAAAAGTGTCTTGCTTTACCTGGGACTTTTTGTTTTAGCACAGGAAGTCCCTCATCGTGGGAAATTCTTCAGTCTCCAGGAAACTGGGACTGGCATAGTCACCCTATGTCAATCAATACAATGACTTTAGAAATATATATATATATATATATATATATATATATTTTTTTTTTTTTCCATTACTGGGGATTGAAGCTACTGCCTTGGTGCTGAGCTACATTCCCAGACTTAAAAAAAAATTATTTTGAAACAGAGTCTCTAAGCTGCTCATGTAGGACTTGAACTTGTGATCCTCCTTCCTGGGCATCCCAGAATGTGGGCTTGTCATTGTGCACTTTTCTGAAGATATTTTGGCAGAGCGATATTAGTATTTAAAAAAAAATCAGCACAGGGAAAGAACGAAAGATTTTGTTGTTGGTGGTGCATAAAAACTGCAGCATGACCATGGGTGGGAAGAGCCCACCCACCCATCATGAAGGGCTAAATCTCATCACCCAGCAGAATGCCACCCAGTAGCTCCCAGCTCCCAGCGCTGTCCCTCTGCAGAGGCTGGTCAGGCTCGAGAGCACACACTTTCAATCTCTGCCTTCCTTACTCACAGCAGTGGCTCACCGGACACTCCATCATCCTTTGTCTAGGACTGATTTTTGTGCAGTTAAGCATTTGTTCTTCGGCCTGGGTTTCACGAACAGGCCACGTGCCAAGTTCTCTTCAGCGGCCCGGCACAGATGATGTTGGTTTGGGGAACCCTGTTCCTGAAGGGTCACATTTGTCTCCATGGCCCCAAGGGCTGCTCTCAGGCCCCACATAGGCCCCAATGGCTTGGAGTTTTACTCTGCCACTTCCACAAACTGTCTGGCAAACGGACATATTATTATTTTATGAATGAGGCCCTGATGTTTCTTTTAAGAATTCCAGCTTCAGGCTATCTTCTGTTTATGCAGAGAAAGATGAATTATTTATGGAAATATGAGTGTGTGTCCTATGCTAACACTCTCATATCCAGTGGGAGAAACGAGTTGCAGCTGGTGGCATGGCACGGTCGCTCCACAGGCAGGTGACCGCAAGCCAGCGGAGGCCAGGGCGTCTGTCCCTCCATCAGTCCATCCTTCCTTCCGTCCTCCTGGAGGGCTGATGCTGGGATGTGGCACGTCCAGCTTTGGAGATGGAGAGGCTGCAACTCTTCCTCTCTCACTCATCACTAATTTTCTCTCTCATCATTCTTCCTCCCTCCCTTGCTTCTTCCTTCTTTCTCTTCCTCTCTTCCTTTCTCCTTCCTGCCCTTCCACCTTTCTACTCTTCCCTTCCTCCCTTGCTCCTTCTGTCTTTCCTCTCCCTTTCCACTTCTCTTCTTTCCTTCTTCCCCTCCCTTCTTCCCTCCCTCCTTCACTCTTTCTTTCCTCCCCACCCTTCCAGCAGATGTTAGAAAGCACAGCACGGAGACCATTCGCCAGCATCAACATAGTGTGCACCGTGGTGGCTCACGAGAGCGTTTCGCACGTACGCTGCCTACCCCTCTGAGCTTCGTTCCTTCCTCTGTCTTGGGAGGCAACCATCGGGTTTTCTCCTAAGGTCTGACGCCTGGGGTTGGATACTAGGAAATGCTCCACAGATATTAGCTCTTACTTGAGCCTGTCTGTTTAGGAACACAAGAGAGATGGGGCACAACCGTGAGCAGAGACAGACAGACCCATAGAGGCTACTGATCATGTGGCCTTGCGTGAGAGGTCAGGTAAGATGACCAGGTCTTTCTGGGTTTATCTGGGAACAGCCTGGTTTTAAAGCAGAAAGTGTTGCATTCTGGGAACTCCCTCTGACCTGGGCAAACCTGGTCATCATCATCCTGGCATAGCATGAGTTGTCTCTCTTTCATGCTGTCTCTTCATAACTGAGGGATTGACCTTCCCAGCCCTGTGTATCCACAGATTCTATATCTGGGGATTCAACCCATGAGTGGAAAATTCTCCAAAAAAACTGTACCTGTATTGAACATGTAAAGACTTTTTTTCATTATCCCCTAAAAGTACAGTGTCTGAGTAACTTTCTTGTTGCTGCGACAAAATACCCAACAACAACAAGTATAGGGAGGAAAGATTTATGTTAGCTCACAGTTTCTGAAAGTCACAATCTATTCATGGGTGGATGGCTGGAAATGGTAGATCCAGATAGTGGGGCTAGAGCTGCAGAGAGATCCTCACAGCATGGCAGAACAGAGCCAAATCCAGGAGGAAGGGTGGAACTACTATACCCCTCCTCCAGATCAAACCCCAAGCCTCTTCCCTTCCTAGCCTGGCCCCACTTCTCAATAGTTCACATTATCCATAGGTATATGAGACTTTTAGAGGACACTCTAGACCGAAGCCACAACATTTCATCCTTGCCTCTCAATATACTCATTTCCTTGTGCAAAATGTATCTAATCCTACTCCAAGACTTGCCAAAGTTTTAACAGTTCCAGTACTACTAAAAAAATTTAAGTCCAATGTCTCATCTGAGATGCAAGGCAAACTCTCAGCTATGAGCTCCTGTGAAAATCAAAAAGCTAAGTACTTCCAACATACAATGGCACAGGGTAAATATTCCCATTCCAAAAGGGAGAAATAGGAGGATAGAAAGCAATTTGACCAAAACAAGTTCTCATCCCAGAAGAGCAAGGCTTAAATCCTGGAGCTGCATGTCCAGCACTTGGGGTAAACTATGGTGGGGTAAACTGTGGGGACATGTGAACTTCAAGGCCTTGAGTGACCTTGTCCCTACAGTGTTGCCACTGGCTGCAGTCTCTGTCTTTTCCCCATTGAGCTGGATCTGCTCACAGCCTGCTGACAATCCACATTTCTGGCATTTAAAAATTTCTATGGTCTCCACTGCACCTCAGATTTCTCCTTCACGACTTCACACACTGCCCTCCCAGGGCACAAGAGCTGACCCCCAAGGCCTTCCTGCGAATGAGCTCAAAACTCTTGCAGTCTGCAAGCCTGTGAAGTCAGGACCACAAGGATGTCACCAAGATCTGCCACTGGCTTAGCCAGTAGCCTGGGCCCATTGAACAATTGCTTCCAAGGCCTTTGAGTTCTTAGGTGGTTGAATTACAAATAAACATTTTTCTCTTTGGCTCTGCAGGATGCCCTGGGGCACTCTTCTCAGAGGAAGGTCCTTTGCCTCTCCACCCTTTAAAGGGTAAGGAATTGTTGATTTCTGATACCCAATCAAGGCGTCTTTTTTCTAGTCCTACTTCCAAGTACTTGGCTTCTTTTGAATGTTAATCTTTTTAACAAGCACATACTCTTTTGCCCTGTGCAGGCCTTGACAGTCTGGTAAAACTGAAAAATTTTTATATCATTGTTCTCTGCCATTTTTACCTCTGCTTTTCATTGTAGAGTTGGCTAAAAGATGCAAACAGTAGCCATGTAACAGCCTGAACACTGGGCTACCTTGACACTTCCTTTATCGGATTAGGTAGTCCATCACTCTTAATCTCAGTTTCAGGCAAAGTCTCTGGACAAGGGCCAAATGCTGACAGTTTTTTATTTATTTATTTGTTTGTTTGTTTGTTTGTTTATTTTTGCCAAAGCATAGCACACTTTCTTTTTTTTTTTTAGATCATTTGCCAGTACAGTTCTCCTTCCAGTATGAAGCTTCCTGCACTTGGCCTTTCTAATTCCACAGTTCTATCAGCATTCCGGTCTTCTGAGCTCTGACCAGAATCTCCCATCATCCCTAGCTAAGAGCATTCCAAGGCTTCTCAAGCTCGTATCCTCAAGTCTTTTCAAACTCCTCCTGAAAATCATTTCCAAAGGCTTCTAAACCACATGGTCAGACAAAGTCACAGCAACGATCCCACTCCTGACACGAATTTCTGTCTTAGAGGCTTTCTCATTACTGTGACAGAATACTCAACATCCACAAATTTAGAGCGAAAATTTTTATTTAAGCTCACAGTTTCAGAGGGTCACAGTGCACTCACAGGTAGGCAGCTGGCAATGGTGGAATCACATGGCAGAGCCAGAGCTGGGGCTGGAGCTGGAGCTGGAGACAGAGCTCCTCATGGCATGGCAGAATAGAGCTGAGTCTGGGCGGAAGGGTGGACTCCAGGTCAAGCCCTAAGCATCCACCTGTTGTAGCCAGGCACCACCTCTCAGCAGCACACAGTATCCACAGGTATGTGAGGCTTTTAGGCAGACACTCCAGAGCCAAATCACAACATCTGGCCTCTGAAGAGCCTCTCTTCTTAGAAGGGGGAGGAAATTGTGGAAGGACTTCAGACCAGAGAGCCTCCTGCTGTGCGTGTGGCAACTGTGACCATCAGTCCTGACTGGACTAAGCAATGCCTGGCAGACAGTAAAGCGCCCTCCTGGGCATGTCTGGGTGTGCCTTGGAGGTGTGACCTGGGCCACTATACAGTGCCCCTTGTCCAGCCTTCCAAGTATGCACACACCTTTCACCTTTGGATGCTGGTCTCCAGGTCTCCAGTTTCTTTAGCCTAATGCAGACTGGCACCATGACTGCTCAGTGGGCTTCCGGCCTTCAACGTTGACCAGTGCTGTGTCCTTGATGTCCTGTGTTCTGCGGCTTCCATACTGGGCTGAGCAGCCCCTGGATCCTCCAGTTTCCAGCAAGCAGATGGCCACTGTGGACTCTCTTGCCTCTCATCCTGTGAGCTACCCCATAAGTCCCCTTGCCTAAATATACATATTTTTTCTATTGGTTATGTTCCTAACCAAGACAATAACAAACTGTGTAAAGGAGATCACTTTGGAATTGGATGTGAACGTGACATTTCACTGGAATTGGCGTTGTGAATTCAACAGCACAAACTGAGGCCCCTGTGCAGGAGATTTTCATTAGAGTTCTGGAAGGTTCTCCCACTGTCCCTGCACCAGTCTCCTATACATTCTCTTACTTTCTTGTTGCTGTGACAAAATACCCAACATCCGCAGTGTAAGGGGGAAAGATTTACTTAGCTCACAGTTTCAGAAGGTCTCTCTCACACACAGTCCTTTCACGGAACAGCCAGCAATGGTAAAGACATCGCAGAGGCTGGAGAGCAGCTCACCCCAATGCAGACAGAAGCCAAGTGGAGTGGGAACAGGTCAAGTCAGCAGACTGGCTAGGCTACAGCTTTCCCAGGAAGAAACTGTCACAGTGTTTCTTCTTCCTTCCTTTACTTATTTCAGAGCTGCCAATTGGCATCCCCTGGGAGGATGGTTGGCCTTCCTCATTTCCTGTCCCACAAGTCAAATAACAAACACCTGAAAGCTCTGCCCTGGGCTCCCCAACCGCAACGAATCGATACCGTTGTCACCTTTTCCCACTTCCCCCAGACCTTCATGTCCTCCACAGCGACTGGGAGGAATAATCAGTGCGGAGGGCTGTGAGGAGGACTAAGGGGCACGTGGGAGATGCACCTAGTACACAGCAGGTGCTCAATTAATGCTAATTTCTGGTCTGACTATCTCTAGCAATGGTTGTGTAGTACACTTAAAGCCGAGTCTCTTCTCTCCCTGCCACTTTCATCTTTGGCCTAGGGTTGGTTTAAGTGATCAGCTCAGGATCTACGTGTCTGCACAGCAGAATGGCTTTAGTAAAGGCCCAAAGACCACGCCTCATATGGTTCGTTGCCCAGAAAATAGCCGTCACTGTGGGAAGAAGACGTCCACATGACGTGAGGCTGCTCACGTCCTCAGGAGACATGCAAGATGAGCTGGAGCACTGTGGTCTCTCCCTGAGTCCCCTCTGGGGGCCGTGGTCCCTCTGCCCCTCTGTTGTGTAGCTCAGTCAGCTGCCTCTGCACACTGCAGGGGAAATAGTCCCTGAGTGCCTGCTAGGGACCCCTCCCAGGCCATCTCTTTCTCTGAAAGCCCAAGCATCTCGAGTCCCTACATTGGTGAGTCTCAGTTTCTTAATCTATAAAGTAGGGCTGCTTCTTTCCCATAGGCCTGAAAGATTAAGTGTGACTATTCAGATACAACTCAATGAATTATGACCTCCATTAAATGGAACTTTAATTTTTGGTGGGACCTTGTCCCCTTTGCAAATCTACCCTGAAGAGGAAGGGATCATAATATTGATGTAATATATATGCACACAACATACTCAAGTTCATTGTATGCATTATGTATTGCATATATATATATATATATATATATATATATATATATATATATATGGCTGAATAAAAGAAGAAAAAAATCTACTCTGAAAAATCACTATATAGTAGCCAGGCATGGTGGTGCAGGCTAGTAATCCCAGCAAGTGGGAGGCTGAGGCAGGAGGATTGTTAAATTCCGGGCCAGCCTGGGCTACCTAAAAGGGACATCTCATCTCAACCAACAAGCAAAGGGACAAATACAAAGTAAGAAACAACAACAACAGAACAGGGAAGGATAAGGGAGGACAAGCAGGTGGGAGTAGGGTCAAAAGTATGTTATAAGCATGTACAGAAATGTCACAATGAAACCCATTGCTCTGGGTAATTAATATACCCTAATAAAAAATGACTAGGTACAGTGGCTCCCATCTGTAATCTCAGTTAGTTGGGAGGTTGAGGTGGGAGGATCACAAATTCAAGACCAGCCTCGGTAACATAACAAGACCTTGCCTCAAAAAATTTATATATATATATATATATATATATATATATATATATATATATATAATTTGTGATTTTCACTATAGAGAGATGGGTATGGTACAGGGAAGACAGAGTCTTCAATTCATATTCTCCTCACACACACTGCGAAGTTTACCTTTATGCCCAAAAGATGAGTTATTTATAAAAATTGCCATGAGTATCATATGCCAATATTCTCATCTCTAGCAGGAAGTAACTGGGCTGTGGTGGGTGGCATGGCAGCTCCCTAGGCCAGGTGACTGTCTCTGGCCATCTGGGAAAACTATAACTCCATCTGGGCCAGGAGTTATAGTAATGAGATGATTCTCCTTGATTACAGTCCATGTTACATGAAAAAAAATGCAAAATGAAGACGTGCTCATGATAGAGACTTGAAACTTACGCCAAGGTAAGGATGAAACACAAATGCTACTATCACACCCTTAAGGACAACTGCTACGGATATGGTGGTGTACCTCCTGACCTTCTTTTCTTTGGAGTCCTCTTACTTGAAATCAGCTGGAAGTTCTAGAGAACAAAGGATGCCTGTCCTTCAGAGGGTTAGAGGACGTCTTAGTCCCATTCTTGTCACTGGGTCACATTATTGACACCCACAGCCTGAAGGAGAAGAGGGTTATTTTTAGCTTATGGTTTCAGAGGTCTCAGTCCATGCACGAGTGGTCAGCTTCAGGGCAGGAAAGGCAGTGGCTGAAGGGGAATGGCACTACAGAGTCCAACAGTCAATGGCGACCAGGAAGCAGAGAGAGGGGAGGAGCCAGGGACAACGGCATACACTTCTAGATCACACCCCTGCTGACTAACTTCCACCCAGGACCCCTCCTAGCAGCACATCCATCAGTAGAGGAATCCACTGATGAGCGCAGTGCTCCCATGTCCAGTTACCCTTCAAACACACCAGACTTCTGGGACATTTCTATTTAAACCATTCCAGGGTGTCTGCACAACCCATTGTCTTCTGGGCTAAGCCAGTCAACGAGACTCTAAAATAACTGATGGACATCGGTGGTTGTTCCTGCTCTGGATTCAAAGGTGGTCCAGATGTGGCCAAGTCAGGTATCTAGTGTTGATCCCCAACTCTTGCCTTTTGGAAATGTCCCAGCCAGGACCCCAGAACTCTCTCTTTCAGCTATCGATGGGCCCTGAAGGCTGAAAACAAGGTACAGTTAAATGTTTCTGCCATGTCAATGCTTGTTCTTTTTGCTCTGAAATCTTAACAGTTAACATTTACTGAGCACTTAGCACTTCTGAGACACTGAGCTATGCATGATCCATTAACTCCATTGGTCCTTGAAATGCTCTCATGGGACCCTTATCTGCATCTTGTGGATGAGGAAACTGAGGCATATGGAGGTTCAAGCAAGGATACACTGTTCGTGATGTGCTGAAATCAAATCACTTCTCTTGCATTTATTGAGTATATACGTACGTATGTTACATGGGCTTGTATACAAAACTCTCTCTGCCAATTGTCTGATCTAATATTTTTCTGAACACTATTTCTCTGAGTTTGAAAAGGTCATTTGAACATTTTTTTTGGCTATCTTTACATCTAGATGATTTTTTTGTGGTCCTGGTGATTGAGCCCAGGACCTTTACTCTGAGCTACATCTGCACCATTTTTATTTTTTATTTTGAGACAAGATCTCACTAAATCATTATGTTGCCCAGGATAGACTGGAACTTGCAGTTCTTCTGTTTCAGCCTCCCAGAGTGCTGGGATTACAGGATTGTGCCAACAGGCCCAGCCAGATGTCCTTATTTTGAGGACTCCCCCGGGTGTGTGGGCCTTGGTGGAGGAACACCCTGCCTCCTCCTGATGGAAGATGAAAGACGTGAGGTGAGTCCTTTATCCAGAGCAGACAGGACAAATGACATGTGGCTTAGGTGCTTACTGAGGCAGCGTCTCACTATGTAGCCCTGCCTGGCCTTGAACTCACTGCAACCATGCCCCAGCCTCCCAGGTGCTGGGATTACAGGAGTGCAGGACCATACCCAGCTTATGTGGTGCTGGGAATCAAACCCAGGATCTCGTGCTTGCGAGGCAAGCGTTGTAACTACTGTGCTATTCCTCCAGCCCCAGAATTTTGAATTCAAACAAGCAACGCAATTCTAAGCTTAGCATTTCTCAAAAGCATTTCCATCTTGGGAATCTTTTGCACCATTGAGAAAATATTCAGGACCACAAAGTTTTGATTATGTTGGTGAAATATACTAAAATTTACTGCTTTAGAAATTGAGACACTGAAGTCTTTAAAATGTTGATTCATTAAAAAGTCTACACAAAAATACATTTTTTGGTACTGGTTATTAAATCCAGGGCCTTCACACTGAGCTATATCCCAGCCCTTTTTAAAATTTTTATTTTGAAATAGGATCTTCCTAAGTTGCTAAGTTGTCTAGGCTGGGCTCAAACTTGCGATCCTCCTGTCTCAGCCTCCCAGAAGGCAAGGCTTACAACTGTGTGGGACCATACCTAATAACATTTTTGTCAAAATATTTTTCTAAAGCAAAAATTAAAAAAGAAACATGATTTTGACTTTTTTTTCTGACAGTAGCTTGAATGTCTGTATTTGTAGAAAATAGTTGAAACTTCACATCTGTTTTCACATTCATCTATTGTGATTTGTTGTTTTGAAACAAGGAAATGGAAAAAAATGCAACCTCATCCAGACAAGTAGTCAGAAAAGGGAGAAAAATTTTAATAGCTTTTTCAATAGTCACATTCTTTGATTTCTACATCAGCAATTAATGGTTTCTTTTCTTCTCTTTTAGATTTTTGGCACTGAAGAGTGAATCCAGGACCTTCGCACTGAGCTGCACCCCATTCCTTTTTAGTTTTTAGAGACCAGATCTCACTAAGTCGCTCACTAAGTTGTCTGTTCTAGTCTTGAACTTTTGATTCTCCTGCCTCAGCCTCCAACAATGCTGGGATTACAGACATGTGCCGCCACAACCAGCTATACAATTAGTAGTTTCTAAAAGAACAGTCACCATGTCAAAAGAAAACCAAGCAATAAATGTTGCGTACTTCTGTTTTGTCAAAATCTCTTTGTGTTTCTTGTGTTTGGGAGGGATCTTGGCCTATGAGTGACCTAGTAATGTTGTGCATTGGCCATCTGGAAAAAAATGGTTCCCTAATTTATGCAGATCTTTTGAATTTTGACGTATTTCATTATAAAATATAAAAAATTCTATATTTAAAAATATCACTCTGAAACTAGTCATAAATTTTTGAAGTATTGGGAAACTGTCCCAATTGTGACAGAAAACCACCGCAATTGACAAATTCCCTGCAAATCTTAGTTTTCGCCTGAAAATTCTAGTTTCGTCATGGGCTGCCATGCTGCCAGCTGCTGTCCTTGAAGTGACAAGCTCATTTGTTCATTTTTGAGAAAATGCCTGAAAAAGGCCCACCTTAGAGTCTGTCACCCTTTGGATTAAAAACTTTCTTTTCATGCCAAAAATGGCCAGTTCCTTCTAAGAACTGCATGCAACCTGTTTTTTTCTCTGGACAGATGCTTTCTCTGGAGCCACTGGAAGGGATGTGTTTGCCTTTCCTGTGTCATCACACGTGGTGCCGGAATGCTCTGCTCTCCCAGACTAGGATTTCATCACTTCATGGCGACTTCAAGGGAATTCCAAAGGGAAGCCAGCGCCATTGTCCCCCTGCAGAGCTTGGTGGGACCGAATGCAATTGCTGTGGCTGCGACTCACCTTGGTCTGCGCTGTCCCAGTCTGCTCCCCTGCTGTCACTCTTGCGACACTAGTGCAAATCTTGACAGGTCACACCTTAGCATCAGTAGGGTCAGTTTTCCCTCTGAAGATTCCTTGAAAGTGTCTCAGGAATCCCAAGTGTCCACAGGCCACCCTGTAGAGCTTCTCTTGCACTGTCTTTCTGTTCTGGAAGCCGCCAGAGTCGACAGATCCCTTTTCTGAAATCAGCCACAGTCAGGTGTGACTGCCCCTTACCAACATCCCTTGTTGTTTATTCTAACTTCTGTCAAAATGTTTAAGGAACACTAATATAGGCCAATGTAAGAATGCAAGTCAGCAAAAGTGAGGAAGAATGGAAGATTCCAAACTTTCGTTTTACTAAAAGAAATTTCACATGGATGCTTCCTGTGTTCTTGGTGTTGCCAGCTACAAAAATCATTACATAACTGAACAGGCCTACGATCAGCCGGTGAACTCTGGCAAAGCAAAGAAAGAGGCAGCGATATTTTCTCCCTTTTCACGCTGCTCTGAGTGACCCGGTTATGTTAATTATTGTCCCAGTTTCAGTTACTAAAAAACTAACATTCGGTGGTTAAGTCCTTGGCTAAGCCCTCTCAGTGGTTGAAAGCTCTCTAGTTGCGTGGCTGCAAATCCCAGAACCCTCTTCACTCTTTTCTCTATTACTCAGGATTTTTTAAAAAATGGTTCTTGGCCTCGACTCCAGGGCCTCGTACAGGCCAGGCAATTGCTTTGCCACTGTGCTATACCCGTGGCCCCAGAGATTTCTAGAAAGTACAAAAATAGGAGTTTATGCCTAAGAGAATGGGCTGACAAAATCTCAGACGGCAAAGGCAGGCAGACGGTTGAGGAGCTTCATGTATTCTGCCACGCTGACAGGCTCATGCTGACTCAGCGGAGACAACAGGTAGCCTGCCGTCAAATGGGCCGGGAGAGGAGGATGGACCTTCCCCCAGAGATCTGCTGGCGTCCTTCGTCACCGGAGCGTGCTTGGGTGTTCAGCATGCAGTTTGGTCCTTTCTGGGTGATGCCTTCTGACAAGATGGTGTTGTTCAGGCCTCACCAAAGCGTGGCACACTGTCATGGCAGGCTGCTCCTCTGACGCCCCCGTGCGCCCACATCCTGATATGCACACCATGGCGCAGTCCCCTCTCCCCACAGAACCTGTGACTGGCTTCTGACCAACAGAAAAGGGCGAAGGTGTGGGAAGGTCACACCTGTGATCGGGTGGCGTAAGATCGTGACTTCTCTCCCACTCGCAGACCAATGCCACCTTGGCTGGGACATTCCGATGATGCGAGTGGCCGTGCTGGAGAAGCCCACGTGACAGGGACTGGGGCCGTCTTTGGCCAGCAGCCCGCGGGGACAGCCTCAGAGGAGCAAAGCTGCCAGCAACAGCCAGGTGAGCCTGGAAGGGGACTGACCCCGTTGGCACCTTGGGAGACCCCGAAGCAGAGCTCCCACCTTGGCTGTGCCCGGCTTTCTTACCCTCATTCCGAGGTGGTGAATGCGTGTTGTTTTAAGCCACAAGTGCCACCTGGTATTTGCTATGCCGATTGGCTGTGCAGTAGGAGACAGCTGCGTTTGTCCGGCTTTCTCTAGTAGGGCTGGAAGTGACTGTGGACGTTTACTGGGTCTTGCCAGGTCTGGTGGTGCAGTCCTATAGTCCCAGAACTCTGGGAGGCTGAGGCAGGACGATTGCAAGTTGAAGTCCAGCCTGGGCAACTTAGTGATTTATCAAGACCCTGTCTCAAAGTCAAAAAGTGGGCTGGGGATGCATGCAATGCGAAGGTCCTGGGCTCCATACCCAGTACCGAGGTGGGCGTGGGTGGACATTAGGGGGTCATTGCTGTATGCGTTCAGCCACTTCCCCACTGCTGGGAAACTTCCTGTGGGGCCCATCCTCAGAGCAAAGGAAGCCCTGGGCTCAGGAGCTACTGCTCCCGGAGGGTCCTGTGGGTTCTCCTTGAGCCCCCACCTTCCGGCTGCCCCTAGATCCTGGCGGCCCTTAGTTTCCATACCAAAGGAGCAGCTGGTTCCTGCAGCCTGGACATCACTGCCGCTCCCCCAGACGCACAGCGAAGGTGCCAACTGCGGCTCACGGACCTACCTAGTGCCAGCAGCGCGCAGTGCCTGACCACCTCCCTGGGAAACACTTTAAGGTCGAAAGTGAGGGGCTTGGGGGGTAGAGGTAGACCCTGAAACCCACCGCCGAGCAGCAGCAAGCACCCTCGGCTTCCCACGCGGGCTTCCCTCCGGGTCCCCCAGTCCTTGATTCTGTCCCTCCTAATCTGGGTCGCGGTGCGCTGACTCTCTGGGGACTCATTGCCAAAGGAGGGCACGGGATACCTGTGTCCTGAGGGGCCGCAGGGTTAAATGAAGTACAGCGCGCGCACAGCGCGGCCCAGGCTGGGCAGCCCGCGCGTCTCCAGGCGCCCAGGTCCCGCGGTGGGGCCCCGGTGCCCCCGCGGCGGGCGGAGCGCCCAACCCCAGCCGGCCCGCCCCGCCCCCATGGGGCCGCAGCTGGTCGAATGACTCGGTGCGACGTGTTGGTGGCGGCGCGGGCTCTTCCGGGCTCCGCGGCTTCCTGCCCAGCCCCGCGCTGCCGCCTCGCTCCGCCGCGGGATCGGGGTGCAGCGTGGGCGCCATGCGCGCCCCGCCACCGCGCCGGCCGTCGCTCCTCCTCCTGCTGGGGCTGCTCCTCGCCTCGCCCGCCGCCGGCGCCCGCATCTCCGAGGCCTCCGCCGCGTCGCCGCCGCATCCCGGGCGCCCGCCGCCCCCGCCCGCTTCACGGACACCCGGCCTGGGGCCGGGGAATGCCACCTGGCCGGACTCCGGCCAGGCGGGCTCCAACAGCAGCGGCGACGCCTTGATCAGCCGCATCTCCACGCTGCTGCGCGACCTGCCCACGCTGAAAGCGGCGGCGATCGTGGCGTGCGCCTTCAGCGCGCTCCTCGCCGCCTGCCTGCTGCTGCGCGTCTTTAGGTGAGTCCCCACGCCTGGCCCGCCTCGCCGGCACACGCACAGGCGGCCCCGACCCTCCGCCAGCGCGGCCGAGCTGGGATGGGCTGGGGAGCCCGGTGCGTCTTAGGAGCTCCTTCCCCGCCGACAGTGACTGTGACCCCAGCCTTCCGCGGGGCTGGATTTCATGCCCTCTTCATAGGGGAGGAAATTCTTTCTGGAGAGGATAGGTAGGTTATCCACGTAAACTTGGTGTTGGAGGTAGGATTTGAACCCAGGTTCGTCTAACTTAGATCTGGCTGTTCTGTCTCCCTGCTTCCATCTGTGGCTTCCTCATGGTCAGCACCCCCCACACCCCAACCTCCTGCCCCCTTCTTCCTTCTCTTCCTCCTCTCCGTCCTCTCTCTCCTTCCATTTCTGCTCCTGTACCTGCTGGTGCCTGCGTGGGGCCACGCCCTCAGGACGTTGGTTAGAGGCCTGCTTTATTCCCTGCAGTTGGCACTGGCCTTCAGGGGGCCTGGTGACTTTTGATGGCCTCAGTGACTAAACATTCCTGGGGCTTGCCATGGGTCTCCTAGTCTCCTGACCCGCTAAGCTGTGGCAGTGCACATTACCAGGGCAAGAGGGCCCTGGGGAGAGGCTTTGTGGGCTGCTGAAGGCCAGGAGGACATGCTGGGGAGGTGGGGAAGGTGGCGGGCCCAGCAAGGTGGGACCTTTCTCTTGAGGCTTGGGACATCCTGCGTATGTCCTGTTGCACAGGCGGCCGGCCTGGAAATCTGGTGTGTGTGTGGGCACGGGCTGCCCCTCTGGGCCAAGGGCACATGCTGGGCTTTGGTTTGATGGCTTCTGCGCCTCGGGGTCCCGACCTTGCTCCTCAGGTACCATCTCCAGTGCTTGAGCAGAGGCCAGGCCTGGGAGGCCGAGTCGGGAGCTGTCCATGGACACTACCGTGGGCTCTGTGTGGTGTTGGTTCAGCTGGTTTCTCCTGGGTACCTGTGATCAAACACCAGTGGCCCGAGAACATGAGAAGGAGAGTGGAGCCTGTGGTTCCACGGTTCCCAGCTGTCCCTCACGGGGGGGGGGGGGGGGGGGAAGCCACGTTGGCCACGTTGTCCCTCACTGTCTCCTCGATGCCTTTGGGTTCACCCCACCCTTCCCACCAGGACTGAGGTGTGGACTCCCCAAGAGTGCCGCCCGGGCCCCCACCCCTACTGCCGTCGCCCAGCCCTGGGCTCATCGCCATCTCCCGCCTCCTTTCCCTGCGCTCCGCTTTGCTGGTGTGTGCTGCTCATGTCTTTGAGGACCGTGCGCGGCCACCTGTGCCCAGCCTCTGCCCTCTTTCTGGGGCTGTCACTTCCTTTTTTGTGCTGCCAGCCTTAGCTTGGTGTGTCCTCTGGGGCAACCCTTCTCCTGCTAGCTGGTGGCCGTGCGGGGGACTCGCTCCCGCCATCGCCAGGGAGCTCGGAATCATGGGGACACTCCGTTTGTCCTAGGGTCCTGCCCTCCAGGGCAGGGGGCAGCCACTCAGATGACTCAGGTGCCCTTGTCATTTGCTGCCCACCTGATGGCTCACTTGGAGGAAACTCACACCTAGAACAGCTCTGAGCCTGGAGGTTTGAAACGTTTAGCTCAAAATAGGCTGAGCCCGCAAGGCTGTGTACTTTTTAAAGAAGGTATTTGAACTATTTTGCCAGTCTGCTCTTCATTACCCTGGAGTGGGGCAGAGGAGGAGGCAGGAGGCTGCCAGATGCGAGGGCACAGGGGGGCTGAGGAGCTGGGGAGGGTCCTCGGGGCCGCGTGTGCAGCGTGGCAGCAAGGAGAAACTGGTTGGGGCACCCTCTGCCTCTTTCTGATTTATTTATTTAACTGGTAGGGGGGATCGAGCTGGGGGTGTTGACACTGCATTCCAGCCCTAGCCCCCCTTTTTTAAGGTTTAATTTTGAGACAGGGAGTTGCTAAGTGGCTACATTGTTCAGGTTGGCCTTGAATGTGTGTCCTCCTGCCTCAGCCTCTTGGAGGGCTAGGATTGCAGGCCTGTACTACCGGGCCTGGCCTGGATTCTGATTTAGAGGAGAACATACAGCATGTTGCTGTGAAGGGCCCTATTGTGACCCAGTCCCCACGTGTTCTCTACAGATGAGAAAGCTGCATTCCAGAGAGTGGGACAGGCCCCGCCGGGTTCTAGAGCATTCCGGAGCCTGAGTGGCTAGGCAGGGCCAGCTCTGGGACCCTGTGGCTTGGTGGTCGGAGCTGCGGCCGCTGCTTTTCCTGAGCTGTGGGCTTGGTTTTCCGGGTTGCCTGAAGTCCCGCTGCTGGCCGGGTGTTCTGATCAGCTGTACCCTGCTCTTCGGTTTGCAGGCCCCAATCCTGGGCATTCTGCCCCCGAGGTTTCCTGATACCATCTCCACTGGCTGTCCCTAGCAGAGTGCCCCCACCTGTTGTGACTTCACCCTATCCTTGTCTCTTCAGAGTCACATTGATATTCCTGACATCCCCCCCCCCCCCTTTTTTTTTGAGACAGGTCTTGTTCTGTAGTCAAGGCTGGTCCGAACCATTGCAGTCCAGGCTGGCCTTGGACTCCTGGCAATTTTCCTGTCTCAGTGTGTGCTGCCAGAGCAGCTAATTTTTTATGTGGGGGAATCAAACCCAAGACCTTGTGTATGCTAGGCAAGTGCTTTAACCACTGCGCTGTTCCCCCACTGATATTATTTAGGCCAGGGCTCCTGCTTCCATCCATGTCCTTCGGTGTCACCCTTCCCTTTCCTGCTGGAATGCTGATTTTATCCTTCCTTTGTGCCCTTCCCTTTCCTCTACTCATAAGCTCCTAGGTATGCACACAAGGCCTACTCTTCACGTCCAGGGTCCTGCCTCCCTCTCCTGTCCCATCTTGGCTCTGCCCTGTGTTCTGTTCCTTGCTGCTCCAGTTCTGCTGGACCCCCAGGAGTCTCCAGAGTCACCGTGTGCTCTGGTTGTCTTATCCTACTCTGGGCCTTGCCTGGGTCCCCTCTGACCGCAGGACCACATGGCTGGCTCCTTGCTCTTGTGCATCTGCGTTCCTGTGTGTGAGGAGCCTCCCCAGCTGGGCCCTCGGAGCTCTTGAAGCACACCCGGGCTTTGAATTTCCTCCAGGGAGGGCAGACCATGTCATTGCACGTGTCCCTTAGCCTTGTTGGGCTGAAGGCTTTGAGAGCAGGGCTGTGCCTTCATCTGCCCCATCTCTGTGGACCTCATGTGGTTTCAGACACAGGTTCCCATTAAATAAAGATATTTTTAGTAAAAGGACCTTGAACTCCCAAGCATTTCACATTGATGATGTCTTAAAAACGCCCCCCCCCCTCCCCTGTGACAAGGTGCATGGCTGGTGAGGACACCCGTGAGGCAAGAATCTTCACTGTGGAAACGGAGGGCTTAATAAGCAGCATTCCAGCCTCTCTTTCCCCTGAAGAGTCACCTTGCCAAATAACGGAAAAAGTGTGAATTCAAAGAAACTGTTATAATTAGAAGCGAAGAATACATATCAGTATTTGTCATGATCTAGATCTAAAAGATACCGCAAAGTCTCCTGTGTTTGGAAGGTGGCTGGATCATGGGGCACTATGCCATCAGTGGGGCTGTCCGTTGGTGAGTTCATGGTGGGGTGTGCTGTGAGGAGGGGCCTGGCTAGAGGTGCCCTGGAGGTGCAGCCTGGGGGGGTGAGGGCTGGTCCTGGGTTCCTGTCCTCCTGCTCTGCCTCTTGGCTGCTATGAGGTGAGCAGCTGCCGTCGCCAGTCCACTATATTGTTTTGGCCTTGGAGCTAGCCGACCATGGACTGAGCTCGCTGAAACTGTGAGCCACATACAAGCAGTTCTGTATGTACATTTCACTATAGTACATATTCTTTCTTTTCAATGTTAATAATTAGGAGAGGAAGCCACAACACATGGGACATTCAGGGCTCAATAGTGAAAAGGCTTAAATAATCTATGCATCCACCTCTGGTACTGGTTAAGTAAATGATAGAAATCCTTAACAGCCAGTAGAAGCAATGACATTGATATGAATTAGTTATATATTGTTGAGCACAACAGGTGACAGCTTCTGTGGTATGAGCTCATTTCAATCAATAAATTGTGAATCTGTGTATGTATACATGTGTAGATGTGGAAAATTCTTCTTTATAGTACATTTATTATTTGTAGTGTGTTTATGCATGCTGGATTCCTATAACACCTGTGACCTGTGTCTGTGGCTTCTGTTGCTGGGTGTGTACTCAACCCCTTGCTGTATCCTAGGCTGTGTCTGAGGATCAGTATGAAAGGGTCTGAGTGCGTGCCTAGGGTGGGATTTCTGGTCCCAAGGGTGCACACTTGGTTTGGCTTGAGGAGGCATCAGTATAATCTCCAGAAGCCATGCCTGTAGGTCCCTAGGCCCTCATATCATATTTGACACGTGGTACTTAGGCACCGACTTCCTGATGCATTCCTGTCACATGGATGGACTGTGGTATCTCATTGTTCTTCATTTCTTTGTTGTACACTGAGGCTGAGCAGCCGTGACCTCCTGTGCTTCTTAACCAACCTCATTTCCATGTCTGCAGAATCATATCCACCTTTTCTCGTATGTTACTTATTAAGAAGAACTTTCCAGACAGGACACTGGAAGGAGATCAGGGAGTGTGGAGACAGGTGTCCTGGGTGACCCCCTTCCTGTGGCGTGTTGAGCCTGCTGTTGGCACGTGGTGGGCAGACACCCTTGTCCTGCAAA
>PVKB01007835.1:0-26288 GCA_004027205.1 Ctenodactylus gundi
GGACAATTTTGAAGCTGCCTTCTGCCAGTCAGAGAAAAAAGGCATTTTCTACATGCTCCTCTCACATGATTGTCATTTCCATCTCTTATGGCAGCTGCATATTCATGTATGCTAATCCCTCTGCAAAAGAGAAGGCCTCACTGACCAAAGGAGTAGCTATTCTCAACACTTCTGTGGCGCCCATGATGAACCCGTTCATATACACGCTGAGGAACCAGCAGGTGAAGCAAGCCTTCAAGGATACAGTCTACAAGGTTCTACTCTTCTCTGGGAAATGAAAGAGCTTTTGACATTAAGAGAACTGAGTCCTTCAAATCTTGTCTCCAGCTTAACTCTTCCAAAGCATCTTTTGTTCATACGTTGACTAATATTCTCCCATATCCTCATGAATATCTCCTCGGCATGCATTTAATAAATTTGTTAATGATGGAGTATTTCTCAGAATTAACTATTTAAAATATTTTTTCAAATACACTTAGATGAAGTAGGTTTAGACCATTATACCGAGTAGATTTAGACCAATTTAGTACATTGAGACCAATTATGGTCCAATTTCGAATCTATGCTTTGCTTTGGAAGAGGCATTGAACATTTATCATAAAGACACAAGGGTCAAGATGGTTGTGAATTTTGAAATTTCTTATTCTTAACATGAAATAGAAATGCATGTGATTATAAAATGATATTGTAATTTCCATTTCTGTGAGATCAAATATTGAAAATCATCAGGAATTTGACCATAAAATATGTAAGTATCCTGTACAGTATTTGAAATTGCAGTAAGTATTTTTATTCTTTATATGGGAGACGATTAGAAGTCATAGGAAGTAGAAAACAAAAGTGTAAGAAAGTTTCTGATTACTTTATGACAGATGTATTCTATTTCTTTTATATAAATTCGCTCACCAAATTCTGCAAAACTTATGCTATACCCATAAGTAATATTCTCAATTATTCAGGTGTATTTTTCTTTAGGTAGATTAAATACCCCCAAAATTATATTTATAAAAAGCAGTGAACATAAAATATGTAACATTTCAAGAAAATGCATTGCTTATTGGTCAACTGGTGCAAGATTGTTTCCTGGATAGTCGAGTTTCAATCTGAAGTGTTAGAAATAGTTTAAGAGAGTGTCACAGTAAAAAGAGCTATTACACCTACTGTGGTGGAATTCTGTATGCTGGCAAGAGCAGCGAAAGATAGATTACTAAGCATAATTAAAATAGAAAAGAGTACCATTGCAAAATTTATTGCAAGCATATTTGTGGTCAAAAAAGTTGAAAATCATTATTTGAATAATTCAATTTGAGGAAATGCATGCATTAAGTTTGAAATTTCTCTTTATTTCACAATGCAAATCAACAAAACCACAGGGAGTTATACAAACACTCTCTACAAATAGATAAAAACATCTCCCAAGTCTCCCACTCTCCAGCCTCTGGGAATTACTACTATAAGTTCAACATTATCATATTTTTCTTATAAGAGATATTGTCCAGTCTTCCTCTTTCTGTGATTTACTTATTTTGCCTGGCATGTAGTAATGACCTTGAAGTTTATGTACACTATCACAAAGGATGATTTCTTTCTTTTTAATAGCTGAAAGGTATTGCGTTGTATATTACACCATTTATAATCTATTTGACCACTTGTATACACTTAGATTAGTTCTGCATCATGAATATTATATATAATACAGCAACTGAACATGGGAGTTTAAGTATTCATAACTTTTTGATATAACATTTTAATTTAGGTGGGATATGATATATACCAAATTGCAAAATTGTTAGGTTATATAATAATTTTATTTTCACTTTTTTAATAAATGCAATGATGTTTTCCATTATGACTATACAAGTTAGCCTTGCCACGAGCCGGAACACAAGGTCAATAACAGTGTACTTCTGTTAGTTAGCTCTGTATTACATGCAAAAATAACTGAGGTGATAAACTTATAAAGAAGTCAGGTTTAGATAGGTTCAGACTTTGGCAGGTTTCAGTCTCTGAACCCTGTAGCTTTCAGCCTGTAGTGAGGTACAACATCAAAGTGAGTAGCACATCCTGGAGTGAACAGCCACGCAGCCTCGGACCAGAAATAAGACACACCAAAAAAAGGGGCAGGGGTCACTCTATGCAATTCAGGTTCATGCCCACAACGATGAGAAAGTCTCCTCCTATTCCCTGACTCGTTTACCTTTTCACTACTTCCAATGATGCCAAGCTGAATACCAGCATGTAGCAAAAAGGTCTTGGGGGGATACCTATTCGAAATATATCAGTATTGTGTTCTTGAAAAAAAATTTTTTTTGAGTCAGGGTCTTGCTTTGTAGTCTAATCTAGTCCTGTACTCAATATGTAGCACAGGCTGGCTTGAACACAACATTCTCCTGCCTCGCTCAAAAATTTCCAATCTTAGATTTTAAGTGTTCTTATCATATAAAAATATTAAGCATGGGAAGTAATAAATTGTAATGATATCAATTTAGATATTTCATAAGAAATATCTGTTTCCTACCATTTTGGTGAAGATCAATATACATATTTGATTTTGCCAATTGAAAACTTTAAAATTGAAAAATACAATTTTAAAAAGGGCAATAATCCAAATAACAAGTGAGCTAAAGATGAGTCAACATTTTGCAAAAAATATTGACATGATCTATAAAAATATGAAAAGTTCTTCAGGGAAATCTAAGTTGAACCTAAAACAGGCTCTCACCTTAATCTGACAGGAAGGTGATTATCAAAAACAAGGCAAGTATTGGTGATGACGTGAAGAAATTAGCACCTTATAAATTGGTGGCCATAAATAAAAAGTCATGTAGCTACCATGGAAAGCAGTATGGAGGTTTGTCAAACAAAAACAAACTACAAAATGATCCAACCATTTCTGATTTTTTAATTGAAATATAAATACACCTGCCTTGCATATACTTTGCACTGGTGTTAAAAACAGGTGAGAGAAACACTGCAAAAAATCCATTATCAGATGAAAGGACATGTAAAATGTGAGGTATATTTCTATGAATATCTTCTTTCTTAAGAAAATTCTGCCTAGCATGACAACAGTCCCTCCAACTGGGTTGAGTTTGAGTGATGCTGTTTGAAGGCATCATATTATGTGAAAGAAATAGAAGGACAAATACTGAATAATTAATTATATTTTAATGAGATTTGAAAACAGTCAAAGTCATGCTATTTTATATTAGAAATATGGGGAAGGATAGTAAAAATGATCAAACTGTGATATGTAAATTTGCCAGTTTCTCCAGCCAATTGTTATCATGACATATCACAACTATATACAAATTAAAGATTTTTTAAAGTGGAAATACAGATGTTAAGTGTTGGACTATAATGAAAATACTCCCGTCAATTAGTTCTATTTTTTTCTAATTTGTCCTTTTCTCTTATGTCTTCAGTGTTGTTGGTCTCTCTACCCCTGCCTAGAATTCCTTGTAACAGTTTTCTAATGCTCCTCCTATGGCCATGAATTTCTTTATCTTTTCTTTTTCATGAAACATTTTAATTTTTCTCTCTATTTAAAAGGAAAGTTTTGCTGGAAGTAGCAGTCTTGGTCGGCATTCATGTTTCCTTAGCACTTGCATGACATGGCTCCATGATCTCCTGGCCTTTTCAGTCTGTTGAGAAGTCTGCAGTTATCCCGATGGATTCATCTCTGCATGTGGCTTTCTGTTTTTCTCTTACAGCTTTTAATAGTCTATCATGTTGCGTCTCTGGTATTTTAATCTTGATGTGTCATGGAGAGGTTCTCCTCTGCTTGAAGTTGTTTGCAATTTCATATGCATGTAGAAGCTCTAGGTTCCTTTCTTTTTCTTGATTTAGGAAATTTTCTTCCATACGTTCATTAAACACGTCCTTTAAACTTTCTGTTCTGCCCTCCATATTCTCCTGCACATCCTTACTTCTGGGGTTGTTTCTCCTTGAGTCTTCCATGTCAGCCAGACTTTCATGTCTTTGTGTTTTTCGGCTCCCACTGTCCTAATGTTCCAAATTATCTACCATATCTTCAAGATTCAATACTCTATGCTTGAAATGTTCATGCTTGCTTACCTTTTTATGTTAGTTTTTCATATCCTTGAGTGTGCCTTTCATTATTTACATATGTTTTCTGAATTCTTCTTTATTTCTTGCATTACCTTTTTATTTATTTCCTTAATTTTTCTTTATACTCTTGCAGGTTTTTTTTATTTATTAAGGCTTTTCTTTTATTATTTTCATTTTGAACTCCTTATGCATCTCCAGTATGTAATTCTTGAGCTTCTTGGCCCGTAGGTCTACTTGTCTTTTGACTTCATTGCCTGTAGGTTCTGCTGCTTCAGAACCCATGGTGTCAGCTTCTACCCACCGTAGTTAAGGCAGGCAGGCACACAGGAGGCCATGTCCCCTAGTCAATAGCAGGCAAGGACTCCACACACCCAACACATCCAGCACCCAGTCGACCCCATGCCTGGCACCTCTGTTAGATCCCTTGGGACTGAGGAGCACTGAGGCCTGCATTACTTTTGCCAGCTCTCCACAGCCTACAGCACCACAGGTAAGTCTGCAGTGATGCCCTGTGGACCCAGGGACTGCACTCACACTAGCCATGGTTCTCAGCAAAAAGCCTAATACCACAGAATTCAGCTCCATTAGGTTTTTATACCCACATTTTGTATCCATGTGGTCACTGGCTATTTCCGTGTCTTCTACAATTTAGCTATTGCTAGTTGGGCTACTATAAACATGAGTATGCATATATCTCAAGTGTACGTTGCTTGTAACTCTTATGGAAAGATACCCAAAAGAAGCATTGCTAGGTCAAATAGATTATTTATTTTCAGCATTTTGAAAAATCACTGTATTGCTCTCCATGACAGCTGTACCAGTCTACAGTTTCATCAGCAATGTAAAGGTTCTCAGATAATGAACTCCAACAAATGGTTTTCTCTTTTGTTCTGCAGGATGTGCTAAAGTGTGCTTCTCCACATTTTAAATTGGTAAAATATGGGAACATGTTGATTTCTGACGTTTCTTAGTGATTATATAATTCATGTATTACTGCATGGCCACATGGTTAATGCATAAGTACATTAAGTGTACAGTATAACTTCTTAGTCCACATATAATTACATAGCACATGCTCATAAGCATGTATATAATAATTCTAATTATACTGCAAACATACCTTTTAACGTCCCCTCTTATGTATTTTCAATGTAACTATTCCCAACATTAATTAATGTCACGTTTTACAGCCATAAAAAATAATCACCATTTATATTCGATAGTAAAGGCAGAGTAAATTCATAAGTGTGAATCATTTTCATCATTTATGTATAACTATGTAGAAGTATTAATTTCAAGGCCTCCATTAGTCTGTATCCATTGTAAATTCAATAAAACTCGTGCTGTTTTACTGTCCAATCGCTGGTTCACTCTTCTCTGTTCTTTCTTCTCTCTCCCATGCAGATATATTCATCTTTTAGTCCTTTTCAGAATTAGCACTTCTGGAACTAAATATGCACATGCTTCTTGTACTCAGCTGAACCTCCAAAGAATAAAAGAAAATATTGCTTCATTTATATCAAGAATTTTAAAATGTTCTTATGAATATAATTAAAAGTATTTGGGAGTATTATATTTTCTAGTCATAGTATGTTATCATTCTATGTAGGAAATGTATAAATACAGAGTTAAAAATATGCAAAACCAGAATTTTAACTTTTATTTTCTTAGTTATTGACTGAGGATATAGCTCAGTGGTAGTATGCCTATATACCTGGCTTACACAGTCAAGGCCCTGAGTTCAATCCTCAGCACCACCACCACACACACACACACACAAAGAAGTTATTCTTCCAGTGAGAGAATGGCGTAGCTACCATTACGGGCACCAATTTTTCAGAAGTTAATGAAAGAGGACAATAAAAGCACACTGTAGTAAGTACTGATTGCAGCAACATGCCGCATGGGTCACTGGGAGAATTTTCTGAGATTTCAGGGATGAGGATTTAATACTGTCCATTTCAGAACCCTGTACGTCACAGCACAAGATCAAAGCAGCATCCAACAATCTCACTCCTTAAAAGAAGATCTTTTTTAATAGATCAAAATACAGGGGATACCAGAATTCTAACTCTCCGGAAGATAATTACGTTCAGAATTACATGGAGAAATAAGGCAGTCTTGTAATCATGGAAGAATCAAACTTAAAATAAAATTTTATTCGCCTGATATTATTTGTTTATAAATATACTCCATTTGCATCAAAGCATTTTATAATTTCTTTTTGATGTTAATAAAAAGTCTAATGTCGATAAATCATCTGTGTCTTTTAATGATGTCCCTCTATGACACTCTCTGCTTACTTAATCAATTCCCCTGAGCTAACAAGGAAGAACCAGATAAAATGTGTCCATTTCAACCTTTGTAGCACACATTCAGAGGAATATTACTTCCTGTTGTTAGACTCAGCATTTGCGGGAAAATACAAAATTCTCTTCAGCGGGATGAAAGCATCACTTTAATTTATGGCTGCATAATCATAGGAGTAAAAATATTTATTTAAAAACTTTGTGCAACTGGAAAGAAAAATTATTTCATCGAGTCATTTGCATTATATGAGATGGTCCAAGAGGAAGAGCATGGAGCCAACCTAGACCTAACAGTGTTCTCACAGAAATCTTGTGTGACAAATTTAGAAATAGTAAGCATTAATTGCATTATAAAATATTTCAACAATTTTCCCTTTATGGAAATTAAGAATATAGTAAGTTCAATATTGTTAGTCTCCAAACTAAAAATTTTTAATTTTACAGAAAGACAAAAATATAATCATCATGTTTATTTTGAGAATACAAAGAAAATCACATGAATTTCTTAATTAATTTGCCACTGGTGAAATTTTATGAGTATGTAAAATGCTAGATATTAGGATTTGGGACATCCTTAACAGTAAGGAATTGTTTGTTATTAAATATAATACCTAAGATAATTTATGCAATTAACAGCATTGTTTGTACACAGAGTTATGGACTTACAATTCTTTCCATATAGAAAAGTATGTATTTGTTTACTACTAAGAAGACGATTGATGGAGAACCGTGGCAAAAACACGGCAGTAAGTCTCAACTGTTCTTCCTCTCTTCAAGTTTAAATGACATACTGTGAGAAAAGTATAATTCTAAAAAGTACAAAAATATCATCTTGTTATTAAATGTTATGTGATTATTTACTTGATAATTTTCTATAGCAATATTACAGAAAAAACTAATAGTATGGTTTAACATTAAATATTTCTAGGCTATTGCTGATTTTAGCAAAAATTTCCCTTTTGGTCCATCTGGACTTATAATCACACAAATATAAGTAAAATAAAAGTAAGATGATTATTTTGCTGGCTGGTTGTTCAATCAGTGACAGTTTTCCAAACTTTATGGGGCTCACTTTTACCGGTATAACATCTGATGTAATGACTAAATAAAATGTAAGCTTTCAAAATCTGTCTTCAGGTTATACTTTATTTTATATTAATCTTTTTAATATCGATTAAAGGAACAAATCAATTACACTATTTCCGTATATTTTAGTAGATGTCGAATACTTTACACATAACTAGAAACTTAAAGAAACATTGGAAGAAATCATTTTTGCGTAAGTGTTAGCACCATAGTCTTTTATCCACAGACATTAACAGCATGTTTTCGATGAAGAGAAAGGAATACTCGGTACTGATTGTTGCTTTAATGGAAGGGGGGATGGAAACCAGGAAAGGATAATTGATAAGACAATGCTTTCATTTTATTCCGCAGTTTACTCGTCTCTGTATAAAGTTTGTTTCAAGGCTGCACCCCGTCCTCCGTTTGGCTTTGGTGTTCTCTGTGTTTGAGAGGTTATAGACATTTTTGTTCTTGGGGAAGAAGGAATCCACGATGAAAAACCACACGGTCCCCTCAGAGTTCATTCTGCTCGGACTCTCAGATGACCCCGAGCTGCAGGCTGTCATTTTTCTCTTTCTAATCACCATGTACATATTAAGCGTCACCGGAAACTTGACCATCATCGCCCTCACTTTGGTGGACCCGCACCTGCAGACGCCTATGTATTTCTTTCTCAGGAACTTCTCCGTGTTAGAAATAACCTTTACGTCTGTCTGTATCCCCAGATTTCTGAACACCATCGTCACTAGAGACAAATCTATCTCCTACAACAATTGCACCACGCAGTTGTTTTTCTTCATCTTCATGGGCATAACTGAATTTTACCTCTTAACTGCCATGTCCTACGATCGCTACGTGGCCATCTGCAAACCCCTGCATTACACAACCATCATGAACAGGAGAGTCTGCACGTTGCTGGTCTTCTGTGCCTGGCTGATAGGATTCTTAAATATCTTCCCCCTGGTCATTCTTTTCCTCCAGTTAGATTACTGTGGCTCCAATGTCATCGATCACTTCACCTGTGACTACTTCCCTCTGCTGCAACTGTCCTGCTCGGACACATGGCTCTTAGAAGTGCTTGGCTTTTACTCTGCCCTGCTGATCCTACTTTGCACTCTGGCACTAATAATCCTGTCCTACGTGTTCATCATCAGGACAATTTTGAAGCTGCCTTCTGCCAGTCAGAGGAAAAAGGCATTTACCACGTGCTCCTCTCACATGATTGTCATTTCCATCTCTTATGGCAGCTGCATATTCATGTATGTTAATCCCTCTGCAAAAGAGAAGGCCTCACTGACCAAAGGAGTAGCTATTCTCAACACCTCTGTGGCGCCCATGATGAACCCGTTCATATACACGCTGAGGAACCAGCAGGTAAAGCAAGCCTTCAAGGATGCAGTCTACAAGGTTCTACTCTTCTCTGGGAAATGAAAGAGCTTTTGACATTAAGAGAACTGAGTCCTTCAAATGTTGCCTCCAGTTTGACTCTCCTAACGTGTCCTTCTTTCATTATATTTACTAATATTATCCTCTATCTTTGCTAAAAATATCCCCTACACTGCAATTAATAAATTTAATAGTGAGTATTCAGAATTTTCTCCCATTTTAATATTTCATTCAGATATATTTAGATGAAGTAAAAAATGTGGCCTAGTGATATGATGTTGAGTATGATGGTTTGCTTTGGAGGAAGCCTAGGACAAATGGATTAATTAAAAGAAGGTCAAGATGGTGTGAATTTCACGATTTCTTATTCTTCTCAAGTAATAAAAATGCATGTGATTATGAAATAAGATGCTAGTTGGCATTTCTGTAAAATCAAATAGGAATTTGGTAATAAAATATGTAAATACGCTGTAAAATATTTTAAAATTCCATGTTCATTTTTTATCTTTATATCAAAAATGACTGAAAATAATGCTGTCATAGAAAGTAGAGAATAGGAGTGAAATAAATATATCAAGTGATGATTACAGATTTCCTTTTTATACATTTGTTCATTATATTCTGTTGACTTAATATTCTCAATTGTTCAAGTGCATTTTCCTTTAGATGGATTATAAACCCCAGCATTTCTTTTATAAAAAGTGGTGAACCCTAAGATATGCATTATTTTTTAAAATTTGGACTTAATGTTGAACTAGGGAGAGGTTTTTTTCCTCAGTAGTCTATTTTCAATCCTAAATTTTAGAGACGGTTTTAGAGATTGTTACAGTAGAAAGAGATACAATACCTCCTGTGATGGAATTATGGGCACTTTCAAGAGAAGCTAAAGACAGATTGTTTAAAAAAATTAGAAATGAAAGAGAAGAACAGTATTACAAAAATTATTGTGAGCCTATTCATGGTAAATGAAAAGTTGAAAATTGCTATTTTAAAAATACAATTATATTTTGGGGAAATGTAGGCACTAGGTTTTAAGTTTCTCTTCATTTCCACGATGCTCACAAAGCCCTAGGGATTGTGACACATCATCTCCACAGGTGGATGGGGTCGTTGCCCACAGCTCCCCACCCCTGCTTCTGGAAACTGCTGTTTCCGGAGCTCAACATTACTCCAGTTCACTTCTAAGTGAGATTATACAGTACTACTTTATGTTCTTCGTGTATTTTGTTTGACACATAATAATAACCTCAAAGTTTATGGGTACTGATGCAATGTTGTCTTTCTTTTTAATACCTGAAAGATAGTCTATGTATCACAATTTGTATGTATTTGATCACTCATATATAATTAGATTAATTCCATATCATGACTACTATAAAAGATTCATTTATTATGTGATTTTTGGCTAGTTAATAATATTAATGAAAGTAATCATGTGATGAGTGCTAGAAAATACGGCAAATGAACATGAAAGTTTATACATTTTTGTATAAGCATACATTTAGATTAGATATATTATGTGTACCCAATAGACAGACTACTAGATGAGGTGATAATTTTATTTTCATTTTTTTGAGGAGTGAGGGTCACTCTATGCAAATCAAGATCATGCCCTCATGACCGGAAAGTCTCTACTACAACTTCACTTGTTAAGGTTTTCATTAATTCTCAATAGTATCAAGCTTTTAACAAAAAGATCTTGGGAAACACATATCAAAAGCATATCAGTATTGTATTTTGGATAGTTTCTCTCTTCCTAATTATTATTGTTTTTACTTTTGAAAGTCAAAGTCTTGCTTTATAGTCCAGGCTAATTCAGAACTTGATAGGTAGACCATGGTGGCCTTGAGCATCCAATCCTGCAACCTCTCTTGAAAGTTTCTGGGTTCATATTTTAAGTGTCCTCGTCGAAAAAAATATGTCAAGTAATATGTATGTTAATTATATAAATGTAGGCATTCCATAAGATACATAGATTTCCGACCATGTTGCTCAAGATAAGTATACAAACATTATATATATAACATATATAATATACAAGTTGTGCTGTATATCTGTGTGAGTTTTAACTGAAGGAAAAACAGGAAAGATAATGAAAAAAAAAAAACCTTGAGCTAAATTGTCATGGAGGAGTTCTCGGATTGTAGTGCCATTGCTGTTATCTCAATACTCCTGAATCTACAACGTGTGGAAAAGAAACAAATGAAAATCAATGTGATCAAACAATGTCATGGAATCCTTTTTATGTCCACTGTTCTCATCATTACAAGAAAAAAAGTACATTCATGAAAGATAGAGGTAGCTATGTAGAAACTTTGTAATCTTAAATTCAAATGGTATGTTGTGGTACACACTTGCAAGCTGTTGTATGTTTAAGAACATATGGGTTTGATGGTCCTGACCATTTGAAATTCTTAGGAAAGGTGACTAACCTCATCACAACTGTCACAGTACACACAGGAATTCTGGGCGAGATTTAGCAGTTCTGAATCAATATTTTAAAAAAATGCTTTGGAGAAATGATGGACCCCAAGTCTAATGCAGGAAAAAATGCAGCATAGGCTGGAAAAAAATCTAATAATAAATAATAAGAAAAAAACAAAATTAAAAGTGTATTGTTGAAAACACTTGGAAGCCATACTTAAGACTCTCCTCTTGAGTGAAGTAAAAGTGTAAGGATGTCAATTTAAGATCTCCTTAAAATATGTGAAAAAACTAATGTGACCTGGACCAAATTAAAATGATACACATCCATAAGTTCACAATAATAGTAAGAAAATTACCAGAGAACCAAAGTGGAACAAACAGTAGAGATGAGATTAAGCATCCATCTATACTTTTCTGTACCAATTAATAAGTGAGTGGTAAATGATACAGCTAGATTCCTGTCATTTTGTGACACAAAATGAGCCAATAAATTCAGCCACTGATAAATAATGATTATTAAGAAAGTGTTTAATTGATTAAATCACATTTTGGCTGAGAGTGTAAAATTCTTTTCTTGGAGCAGTCTTACAGAAAATAAACATTTAACAAAAATTGAAGCGTAAATTTACTTCCACCTCCAAATTGAATTATGGCAATTGCAGAAAGCACCAAGGTGAGGATGACAAGAATGCAATCAGGTAGACACTAGTACATACCTGCCATTCATAAATAATGGCGGGGTTCTGATTCACTGAGATTTTATGACAAAAATTAATATCGTTTTTACAAATTTCAAAAAACTATTCAATAAAAATTAAGTGGATGAGAGTATCATTTCCTATCATTTAGAGCCACTTCTGCAACAACACTTCTTCCTGAACACACTTTACAGCAGTAAAGTAATTCTTAAAAAACCGGAGTCTCAGTCATGATATACTTCTGTATTCATGACAGTGTTTTTAGTTCACGCTCAAGGTGTCTTTACATTAAGATGATATATTGTGCACTTCAAATTTATACAATATTTGTAAATTTGTTAATCATGCTTGAAAAAAGGCTAGAATAAAAAAATAAATAAATAAAATAGAATGAAATAAAATTATTTGATTATGTAAAATTGTATTATTTTTAAATGTATTTTCTACTTTTATTAAATAAACAAAACATAAAATAAATAAATAATAAAATAAATAAAATAGAATAAAATAAAATTATTTGATTATGTAAAATTGTATTGTTTTTAAATGTATTTTCTACTTTTATTAAATAAACAAAACATATATTAAAATTTTTGCATCTGTCATAATCTAGTACTTAAAATTCCATATAATTAAATTCATTAATATTCATTAATCTGAGGCATTTTGCTCTAGAATACTAAAGAGAAAATAAATAAATGTAAAGATCAAGATGAACAACACAATGGATAAAATATATCTATGGTATGCCTTTAAATCGTTAGTCTTTGTTCGGCTTGGCAAAATTTCCATGGTGTTATTGATTCAGCGTGTAATGAGTTAAGCCATATACTAACATCTTTAAAACTGTGCATACAAAATACACATTACAGTAGCAGTTTTTTATCATTATCCAGCAACATGTTTTCCAGATACCAAAATTCGTAAAATATACCAACATTCAATAAGCATGTTTTAGAAAATAATTTTGATTCTAAAAGATTATTAAATATTCATTAGAAATTAGGGGCCCCACCTACTCTGCAAATGGCAGGCTAGGACCCTGGCAGCCCCATCCACACTGTGAAGGGTAGACAAGGACACAGAAGACATCACCTATCCCACAAACAACAGGAGAAGACACCGGAGGCTCTGCACACCCAGTGAATGGTAGGCAAGGATCTCTGGCATCCCTACCCACTCTGCACCCGAGTGCCAAAGTCTGCCCAGTTGACCCTGCATTGCGCAGTCCAAGCCCCACACTGTGTAGTCCAAGCATTTTGCAGCCTCCAACACCCAGGGTCTTTGGAAAGCCCCCCTTGGTACCAAGGAGCATTGTGGCCTACACACACCCTTGCCGCTGCCCCACTGCCTCGCAGCACTGCAGAGGTTCTTTCTAGTATCCCGTGGCCCTAGAATCTGCATTCACACTAGCCAGAGCTCACGGGCCCGTCTTGTAGAGTTTCCCCATGTGTAGGCATGCCTTGATCCCCCTGGGCAACTTCCTGTGCTGGGAAATAAGGGGATCAGAAAGCACACTTGGAAAATGGAATCGGTGACGTGGCTGAACTCCTGAGAGAGCCTGACTACAGCACTGTCTGCTGGAGATCCAAGACAACAGAATACAAGGCCCTGGAATTAAAAAAAATAATAATAATAACCTCCCAAAATATTAACACAGGGCACAGAGACCATTGACAGTACCTAAGTTACAATCAACAATACTATAGCTGTTGGGAAACCAGGCAATAAATAACCCACAATAAGAGCCCAAAACTTCGGAAGAGTTCCATGGCTTCTGAGGCAGCATATGGCTCCACAGTTTAATTTTATCAGTTCTTCAGAGAAGAGCTAACATCGAGCCTTCTCAAACTGTTTCATGATATTGAAAGAGGAGAAACACTGCTAAATTAAGTTTTAGAGATTAACATAAGCCTGATACCAAAGCCAGCCAAAGAGTTAACCAGAGAAGAAACTATAGATTCATCTCCTTAATAAACACAGGAGCAAAATCTCGTAAGAAAATATTGCCAAATAGGATCCAGCAAGTTATCAAAAAGATCAGACACCATGATCAAGTGGGCTTCATTCCTGGCATGCAAGATTGGTTTAACATACATAAATCTGTTAATGTAATACATCGGATTAATAAAAGCAAGAACAAATATCATATGATCATCTCAATTAAGGCAGAAAAGACCAGACAAAATCTAACATTTTTTCAGAGTAAAAAAAAAAAATCTTGAGGAGTGGAGGTATAGAAGGACCTTACTTCATAATGATGAAAGCGAATATGCCAAACCTATGGCAAAATCATAGAAAATAAAAAGAAACTGAAAACATATCCCCTCACATCATGACCATGACAAGACTGTCCAATATCACTATTCTTAAACAACATGATTCTCAAAAGCCTAGTCAGCGCAATCAGGCAGATATGGGAAGTAATGAGAGCATGTATCAAAAATGAAACAGTCTATTATTTTTGTAAGAGACATGATTCTCCGCACAAAAGACCCAACAAAGTCCACCTGAAATTCTTAGAGCTAATTAACAAATTCTGCCAACTTACAGGTTATAAAATTAACACAAAAAAATTATAACATTTCTCTTCACTAATAGTGAATTCACTGAGAAAGAACTGAGAAAAATAATCTTGTTCCCAATAGTTCCTCAAAAAATTAAATATCTAGGAGTAATCCTAACAAGGAAAGTGAAGGACCTCTACAAATAAAACTGTTTTATGCTGGAAAAAAATTGAATGGAACATTAAAAAATGGAAAAATAACACCTGCTCATGAATAGGTAGAATCAATACAGTTAAAAAGGCTATACTGTCAAAAATGATATCAATATTTAACACAATTTCTATCAAAGAAACAATAATTCTTTTACAGAACTTGAAAACAATCTTTATACTCATACAGAACCAAAAAAGATTCAAAGTAGACAAAGAAATACTAAATAACAGGGCAAAAGCAGATGGCACCATGATTCCACACATCAAGTTATATTACAAAGCAACAGTGATAAAACCTACATGGCAATTGCACAAACACAGACAGGTTGACTAAAAGGAGCAGAACTGAAGACTCAGGAGCAATCTCAAATACCCTCAGTTATCTGAACTTTGACAAGAAAACTAAAAATGTACAGTGGAAAAGGGATAGATTCTTCAATAAATGGTGCCGGAAGAATTAGTTATCCACATAGAAAAGAATGTTTGTTGTGATTTCACCCTTTTTATTACTAATTGTATTGATATGGTTTTTTTTCTTCCTTTTTTATTTGGTTACTTTAATTAGAGTTTTATCAATCTAATTCATTCTTTTCAAGAACCAATTCTTTGATTCATTGATGATTTGTATTTTTAGTTTCAATTTTATTAATTTGTGCTCTGATCTTCATGATTTCTTCTCTTCTACTATTTTGATTCAAATGTTCATATTTCTCTAGGACCTTGAGGTGCATCATTAAATTGTGTATTTGAGATTGCTCTGTTATATTGATGTGTTCATAATGATATATTTCCCTTTTCAACTGCTTTCATTGTGTCCCTCAGGTTCTATCATAATGTGCTTCTGTCATTTTTGAATCTAGGAAGTTTTTCTTTTCATCCATGGTTTCATTTTGTGATTCATTTTTTCAATAATATGGTATTTTGCCTCCATGTACTTAAATAGCTTCTTTTGGTATTGATTTGTATTGATTTCCAGTATTATTTTACTATTATTTGTAAGTGTGCAAAGAATTAATTCAAATTCTTTGTATATATTTAGACATGGCTTACAGCCTCTAATATAATCTATTTTGTTAAGTGTGCTACTGAGGAAAAAAAAACTGCATTCTCCTGTCCCTGGGTGGAACACTTTAAATATCTATTTTCAATGGGTGGAACATGCTTTAAATAATCTAGTAAGCCAAATTTATTCATAACATGATTTAACTGTAATGTTTCTATGTTGATTTTCTGCCTATTTGATCTGTCTACCTGGGTTGGAGAGATACTGAAATCCCCTACTGTAATTGCATTGGGACCTATTTTGCTTCCAAGTCCAACCATTTTTGTTTTACACAATTGTTTATCCTAATGTTGGATATATATATATATATATATATATATATATATATATATATATATATTCTTATGACTTCTTTCTGTTGAATTGTTCCCTTAACCAATTTATAATGTCCATCTTTGTCTCTCCTGTGATATTTGGCTTGCAATCTTCTGTTTCTGAGAATGATCTAGCTATACCTGCTTGTTTCCTGGGTCCAGCTGCACGGAGGATTGATTTCCATCATTTTATTTTTATTCTGTGCGTTTCCTTATGGGTAAAGTGTGTCTCTTACAAGCAACAAGTTTTTGGTTTTTGGTTTTTGATCCAGTCAGGCAATGTGTGTCTTCTGATGAGGCACTTGAGACCATTAAAATTCAATGTTATTATAGTGATTTATTTGTCACATCCTGTCATCATTATGGTGTTTTAGTGGTGATTGTTTGTTCTACTCTCGTTTCTGCGTTTTTTTCTTTCTTTCATTTCTTTTTCTTTGGAGTCTTTGGTGCTATTGGTCTCCATGTCTCAGTCTAAGATTCCTTGAAGTATTTACTGCAAAGCTTGATGGTGGTCATGCATTTCTTTGTGTTTTCTTTATCAGGAAAATTCTTAACATCTTCCTCTTTGTAGAAGTACAGTTTTGCTGGATAAATCAGCCTGGGTTGGCATTCATATTTTAATGGCATATGGATGATGTCATTCTATTATCTCCTGGCCTTCAGTATCTTTTTTTTTTAGCCTTTAGTATCTTTGTTGAGAAGTTTGCAGTTATCCTAATGAGACATCTTTGTAAGTTAATTTCTGATTTTTTCTTGCAGCTTTAAATACTCACTCTTTGTGTTATGTCTCTATGATTTTAATTACGACATATGCTGGAAAGACTCTTCTCTGGTCATGATTATGTGGTGTTCTGCATATCTGGAATAGCTAAATATTCATTTCTTATCCTCAATTTGAGAAATTTTCTTCTATAATTTTATTGAATCTCCCCTTTAAACCTTTACTTCTGGTCTACATTTTCCCCTGCACTTCTCTAATTCTGAGGTTGTTACTCTTTGAGTCATCCATCAGCTGTTGCCAGCAGTCTATTTCTCGACTTTTTGTTTTTCAGTCCTCATTGACCATACGGTACAGTTTGCCACTCTTGTCTTTCAGATCTGATATTCTATTCTCAAACTCCTCAAAATGAACCCAATTTTTGTTCGGGTTTTTCATTATCACGGAACTCAGCTTTCATATCTTTCTATTTCTCTATTAGAATGTCCCTTCCTTTCTTACATTGCCATGTTTATCTCTGTTGTTTCTTTGAACACATCCCTTTTGAACTTCCTAAGCATCTCTTGAGCATTTTTTTTTTTTGAGGCAAGGACTCACTGCCAAGAGAGAGAGAAATGTAGAAACTAACAAATAAGAAATAGAAGGAAAAGGACACAAGAAGAAAAAAAGAGACTAATAGATAATTGCCTTAGTCATTTTCTTGTTGCTGTGACTCAATACCCAACATCCTTAATTTATGGGAGGAAAAGTTAATTTTAGTCCACTGTTTCAAAAAGAAATCACAGTCACAGTCTATTTATGGGTGAGAAGCTGGAAATGGTAAAGTCACATGGCAGGGCTGAAACTGGGACTGGGACCAGAACTGGACCTGAATCTGGGACAAGTGCTACAGGAACAGAGATGTTCATAGCATGGCAGAACAGAATCAAGTCTCCAAGGAAAGGTGGAGGCAACACATGCCCCTCCATGTCAAGCCCCAAGCACCCACCCCTTACACCCAGGCCCTATCTCATAACACTGCAGATTCCATAGGTTCATGAGGCTATGGGGGACCCTCCAGATCCAAAGCACAACAATAACTATTCCTTTAAAAAAATACATTACAGCTGGTATGACTCAGCCTTCCATGAAGCCGGGGACCCAGGAGAGCTCAAAGCAGCACCTGCAGGTGTGCTGATACTGGTGGCTCCCAGAAAAGGCAGCAGCTCTTGGCTAAAGTAGCAGCAGCTCCTCAGAGTGGTGGACGCTTCCAGAGGAAACTGCCAAAGAAAAGATCTGGGATTCCGGCACTGTTGCCTCCAGGATTGATTTCCTTCTGAGCTGTTTTTAAAGTCATCCTATGGCACTGTCATCCTGACACACGATCGTTGCTATATTTAACAATGCAGAATTAGCAAAATAAATGCATAGTTATGAATTACAACACAGTGAGGCAAAGAGTATAGCCAAAATAAAGGTGTCTCAGGTTATATTTTAGAATAATGAGAATGACATTGATTTATATTGAATTGTATAATTCCTATTCTACCTTGGATTCTCTTTTCCCATTTAAGTAGATTTTGGTAAGGAAAACAGAGGGAATGAACCACACCGTGATCACAGTTCGCTCTCTTATGCCTTTCTGATAATACTAACCTGCAAGCTGTAATTTTCTACTTTTTGTTTATCACCCTGTAATCCAATCCACATACCTGTCTTCTACCACAAACACAAAAATTCACCCCTCCAGAGCAGGCCCTCATCTCCTAACAGCACATGGTTCCAAAGACACGAGACTTTTGGTGCCATTTCAGATCCAAACCACAGTATAACAGTATGTATCCCAGGTTTTGGGCAGCAATTATCATCCGCGATAAGAACATTTCTTATCCCAACTGTGCAGCCCAACTATTCTTCTACATCTTCATGGGTTTAATAGAAATTTACATTGTGACAGCCATGCTCTATAACCGCTATGTGGCAATCTGCAAGCCCCTTCATTACGCGACCACCATGAGCAAAAAACTCTGCACACTGATCAGTCTGAGTGCCTGGTTGGGAGGGTTTCTGACCATTTCCCCACCCCTAAGGCTTCTCTTTCAGTTGGATTACTGTGCTTCCAGTGACACTGACCACTTTGTTCATGACTGCTTTCCACTCTTATGACTGTCTTGCCACAGTTACAAAAATTCCTAGAATGAATTGATTTCTATTTCTTTTGCTTTGGTTTTGAAAATTCCATCCAGCAATCAGAAGAAAAAGGCATTCTCCATCTGTTCTTCTCACATGATTGTCATTTCCACCAGTCTTGGAAGCTGTGTATTTATGTATGCTAATGCCTCTGCAAGAGAGAAGCCATCATTGGACTTGAGGTGTAGCTGTCCACACACTTCTGGCCCCCATGTTGAGCCCCTTCATTTACAACATCAGAAAACGGCAAGTAAAAAATCCTTCAAGGACGTGGTCCAGAGAATGATCTTTGCATGTAAATGAAAAAAAATTCATCACAAAAGGAGCACAGAATAAAAAGCAACTAAAAAGTCCTTGAAATTTGTAAATATTCATATTAAATGTCTTTGTTCTCCAATAATTTTTATAGTCCAATGAAGTTTTTTTTTTAATTTCCCATTCCAATTCTTCTACTTCTACTACCAAGTATATTCAATGTATTGTTTGTTGAGTTATTTGACAATGTAGTAAATGTATTTTTCTGACATTTTTAAAGTGATAAGTATTTAAGTCATACTCTATAATATATTACAGCAAAGTAATTTAAATTCTAATACTCCATAAAAGGTATATATGTTGACTTGTACTTCAGATGTAAATTTCAAACTTTAGATAATATCTCTTGTATTTTCAAGATGAATATTGATTTTGTTTAACACTTTCAGACTCTATACTTTCTGTATGTTAATTTACTAAATTTTATCTTTTCAGATAATGTTTTGTGGCATTTCAACTTTAATGTAGAGTTCTGCTTGACAAAGTTTAAAAAGTATTCATTTTATTTTTCTTGTATAAAAATACAGAATGCATTACAGTTATATTTAGCTGATGGACATAAATTCAATAATTAATCTTTTAGCTGGAGTTACTGCTGTTTAACAGTTGGACTGAAGTTTAACATTAAATGTTTAATTATCTTTCTTTTGCTTTGAAGTGACATAATTTTAAAACTTTGTCTAATATATTCTATTTTCAAACTCATAGGTTACTATAATTGACAAAATTAAGTAAAAAATAATATCAAATACTCACAAAATAAAAGTTTCAACACATATATTTTAATATAGGTTAGAAGTTATAATCATGATATTTTACTTATTTGCTATAATCTGAAAACTAAAGCACTTCTATGAAAGAAATTAATATAACATTCCTGAGAAATTCTTTCAGAATTTTAAGGAAACATAAAATTAACATACAACTATGAGTTAAATATTTTCAGACACCTTCCACCTGTGCATTTCATTTATTTTTTCCCACATTTTATTGATATGCATACGTGCAAAATTCAAGGTTTACAATGAAGTTGAGCATTTTATGCACATATGTATCTTGTCAGGGTGACAAGGGCTTTCCCACTCTCCTTTTGTCCCTCCCCCTACCCACCCCCCTTCCCTCCTGCCCTACCCTACCTCCCCTCTTTCACTTTGTCTTACGTCTTAAGTTCCATAGGAGTTGTGATCTGGGTCTCTCATATCAGAGAGACCATTTGATGTTTCACCTTCTGCTTCTGACTTACTTTTAGAGATAGGATTATTAACCAAATGTTTCAGTGACGGAAAATATTGGTTCTTGCCCTTTTGACCGTCTAAGTAAGCAGGAAGGAAAAAATTAACAGAAAGGGTGATCCTACAGAAATTTAATAAGCGCTTTACCTCTCCATTCTGTTTGTATTCACAATATATTGAAATATAAATAATAATGGATTTGCACACATTATTGATAATTTACAAAATTGTACCAGAAAGAAGGTAATATGAGTTTTTACTTCTTATGACCAGATAGCAGAAAAATGCAGTGTTTCAAACTTCAGATCAACAGGGCCACCACTAACAGCTAACATTGTCCTAATACTACAGTGTCAGACATATTACTAATTATTTCTATGCACAGTCTTATGACACACACAAAATTTTTCTAGTCACCAAATTTCACGAATGTTGCCACACAAATAATGTGATTGCTTGTGTGCTTCTAAATGAATTGGTATCTCCAAGCTAAAGCTATAATGCTGATTAACCTCCGTGAATGAAAATCTTTCCCTTAAGTTTAATATTTAGTTCCTAGCAAAGGAAAAAAGTTATTGTCTGTATACATGTATTTGGGGTCAGTTCAAATATTGTTTAAATTGGATAGGTTCCTGTCTCCTACTATTTAACATATATTTCAGGATTAAATTTTTCAGGATTGAATTAATGGAGGATTACTCATTGAAATTTTTGGTTGTGATGGTTGATCTTCAACTTACCCTCAGAAAAGATTCTTTAAATCTTTTAAATAATATTCCCCCATCATGTTGTCTTAGTGCTTATGAGAAAAATTTGACATGTGGTAATAGATCACATGATATTCCTAAAGCGAAGTTAGAGTCTTATTTCACCATCTTGCTTTGCCATCCATAGCTCTTTTAATATTTTCAAATAAGTATAAAATCTAGTGACAGAATCACTGGATTCATTGGTTTAAAATATAGCCCCAAATCATCTTTACCACCTTGAAGATAAGTGAATAATTTATTTAAGAAAGAGATGTCCTAACAGCTTGTATATTGAACTATAACACACACAAGTCAGTATAAATTAAAAGTAAAATGCTAGAAGGTCAGGAACAAAGCTAGTGAGTCCGCTGTCTTCTCATTGCTGCACCTCAATACTTGACTTCCACAATTTAAGGAAGCACAGATTCATCTTAGGTCACAGTTTCAGCCAATCACATTTCTTTCATCACCATCTTGCAACGGTGGAAGCACGTATTGAAGGTGGAAGCAGTGACAGGTCTTCATGTCATCGCAGACAGTAGCACGTTAGAGAGGAACGGGTGGAGCTATTCATAGAGGTTCTGCCTCAGTCAGCCCTTCTTCCTGGCCAGCCTCTAATATTCACCCCTTCCCACCGGGCCTTGTTTCTCAACAACACATTATTGGCTCATAGCTTGTAGCTTTGGCAGCTCGTGATCCTTCTCTCCGGTATCTTTACATTTCAAGGTGCTCCACTATACTTCCGGGTTCTCCTTCACGACTTCATTCATTACTGTGCTCGCGGTGCCCTGCCTGGCCCTCAACACCTTCTCCTGGCATCTGAGTGGGAACCTCCATGAAGCCACAATTCTTACACGCTACAAACCTTCTAATCCAGGACCACGTGGCATGTTGCCAAGGTCTGCCACTGGCTTCAGCCAGTTTGGACAAATGCTGTGGAGGCCTCTGAGTTCTTAGATGGCCGAACTCCAAAAAACAATTTTTTTTCTTTTGTCCTACAAGTTATCCTGGCTTATTATTCAAGGTCTCCTACTTCTCCTGTCTTTAATTTGAAAATGGTGGGAACTTGTTTATTCCTTACACCCCCTCAAGGCTCTGTTTCTGGCAGCCCACTTCCATACGCGCGGCTTGTGTTTAGTGAGGAACGCTTTAACTTCCCTGTACTGTTTTGCTCCTACTCTGAAAGCACTTTCGTTCTGGAAAAAAAAAAAGATAGTTTTTACATCAATTTTCTCTGCCCTTTTTTCCTGCATTTGTCCATAGAGTTGGCTAAAAGCTGAAAGCTGTACCCATGTAACAACCTGAATATTAGGTTGTCTGGATATTCGCCCCCTCCCCCCCCCAGATTAAGTAGTATACTGTGCTTATTCTTGGCTTCAGGAAGTGTCTTCTTAAGGGCCAAATGCAGATACACATTATGTCACAGCATACCATGTTCGGTTTTTAAACCAATTGACAATAAAGTTCTCCTAGAAATCTGAAACTTCCTAGATCCAGCCTTCTCAATCCATAAATCTATCAGCATTCTGATCTTCTGCGCTCCAACCAGAACCTCCCAACAAGTATGACTTCCAGAATTCTATGCATTCTCTAGCTGGCATTTTCAAACCTTCATACAAAATTCCTCTGGCAAGCCAGTTCCAAAGGCTTCTAAGTCACATCGTCAGGTAAATTCACAGCAGCAGTTCAACTTCCCAGTCTTTGCCATAGTTACTTTTTCTTCATTGTGACTCAATACCTAACACCACATCTAAAGGATGAAAAATTTCTTTTTGCTCACAGTTTCAGACATGCACAGTCCATGCATGAGCAGCCAGCAATGTGGGAAGCACATGGTGGAGGCAACTCCTCTCATTACGGCAGAGGCAAGCCAAGCCAGGTAGAAAGGTGCAGAGCTAGCCTTGCAGGTTCTGTCCCAACGATCCTCCCCTCTGAGCCCAGGCCGTGTTCTGCCCCCTCTCGCAAGTCCCGACCTATCAAGAGCTCATGGGTATTGTACAACAGCCAAATATGTGCGGCTTTGGGAGAACATTCCACACACAAACTATAGCAGAAAGGAAACTAAAATATTAGTGAGGAAGAAGAGAGACCAGCAATTCATATTATGAGTCAGAGAAAGTATCATAGAGAAGAAATGTGTATAATGGAAGCTCATTAAAATCAAATACTACACCTTGTTCAGTAGATATTTCTTTTTTTATTCTCTAATACAATCAATAAAGAACCTGCTACTCACAAACACATGTGACAGAGGTGACTAACGTTTTCTCTCTCAAGTTTTCACATGAATTAAGTTGCTTCATACTTTTTCCTGTCCAAAAGTGAGCTAAGAAATGGGTTTAACCAATGCAGACTATTCAATAACCCCAAATACATATATATAACTTAAGGAGTCTGTGAAAGGAAATAGAAAAATAGTCACTATTTATCTTTGAAAATAAAAGCAGGAAAAACATAAATATGAGTAAATTTCACGACTTATATATGAATATGTTAAAACAGTATTTTCAATACCTGTCTTAATATGTATTGTAAACTCAATAAAACTCAATGCTGTTTTACTGTCCCAGAGCCTGATGCACTCTTCTCTGGGTTCCTTCTTTCTCCTGTACAGATGCATTCATCTTTGAATCCTTTCCATGATTAGCAATCCTGGAATTAAAATGCACAGTTTTTACATACACACTGACACCTGTAATGAATATAAGAAGAAATTCCCTCATTTATAAAAATAGTTCTAATATTTTATTCAATATTAATTAGAAGTATTTTGTAAGGATTACATTTCTCTAGTCATAAAATTTTTATCTCACAATGCAGAAAATTTAGAAATATAAAAGTTAAAAACTTGCAAAACCAGAATTTCAACTTATATTTTCTTCATTCATCGTCAGTCTTTGAATAGCTGGAGATGTAGCTCAGGGGTAGCATATTTTGCACTTGCCTGCCGTATGCAAAACCCCGGATCAATCCCCAGCACCGCCACAAAAGAAAAGTTGTTCTTCCAAGGAGAGAATGGCATAGTTACAACTATGTGCAACAACTTTTAAAAAGTTAATCATCCTATAAAGGGAGACAATAAATGCAAGCTGTAGTAAGCATTGCTGTGATGTGACGCGTGGACGTGGAAGGGTTTTCTGAGATTTGAAGGATGAGTAGACGGATAAAAGTCCTCACAGGCCCTTAACACTGTTCATATCAGAACTCTTTAAGTCATAGTACAAAACCAAAGCAGTGCTTCCTACCATTTCATTTTCATAGAGATTTTTCTTAGTTGGCAAAAATCCAAGGAATAACAGAATTCTAATTTTCCTGAAGGTGTTTGCGTTCGGAACTTCAGGGAGAAATAAGGGACTCGTGCAATCACGGAAAAATCAAATTTTAAAAGAAAATTTTATTCACCTGATATCACTTGTTTGTTTATAAATGTGCCTCATTAGCACTAATAGACTTATAATATCTTTTTGATGTTAAGAAAAATATCTACAGTCAGGGATTTTCTGTGTCTCTTAATAATGTCTCTTTTTGGCACGCTGTTTATTTAATCAATTCCCCTGAGCTAACAAGGAAGAACCAGATAAAATATTTCCACCCTCATCGGTGAGGCACACATTGAAAGGAGAATTATCGTCTGTTGTTACACTCCGCATTCGCAGAAAAATACAACATACTCTTAACCTACGGAAAATATCACGTAAATTTTACAATTGTATAACCAGAGGATTAAAAAAATATTCATTTACAACCTCTGATTAAATAGAAAGATAAATTACCTTCTCGAGTCTTCTGTATCATATGAAGAGTCAAATGGACGAGCAGTTTTGTCAACGAGGGCTCACTGCGTTTTTACATGATTCTTATAGAATGAATTTGGGAAAAGTAAGCATTGATCGCATGATGAATTGCTTTAATAACTTTGCCTTTACAGACAATAAGAATATTGTGAGCTAAATATTAGTGTTTAAGCAAAATAAATATAATTTCATAGAGCCACAATATAGATCACCATATTATTTTAAGAATACAAAGGAAGTCAAATATATTCCCCAACCATCGTGTCACTGGTGAAATTACATGAGTATTTAAAAGGCTGATGTTAGGTTTTAGACTTCCTTATCAAAAAGGAGTTGTTAGGTAATATAATAGATATGGTATTTTCTTTTCTTTTTTATTTAAACATTTAAAAATAATTCATATTGTACATAAAGCTATGGACTTGCAACTTTTTCAATATTGAAGAGTAAATATTTGTTTATTATTAAGAAGACTCTCAGTGTAGTCCCAAGGCAAATGCACAGCAATAAACCTTAAGTGCTCTTTTTCCCCTCTAAGTTTAAATATTACATTGTGATGGAAATATAAATCTTAAAAGTAGAGGGATATCTGCTTTCCATTAAATGTTAATTAATTTGATCATCAACTACATCATTTCCTACAGCAATATCGCAAAAAAATTTCAAAATTTAAATGTTTTTAAGCTATTATTACTTTTTGCAAAAGAAAATTTTTTATATGGATGTGGACTTTTTATCACAAAAAGATAATATAGAAACTGAAGCAAGAAAAAGATACTATTTGCTAAACCATAAAGTAACACATTTAGAAATGATTTCAACGTAATATTTTTATAATAAATGTGTAACTTCTAAAGTAAGGTGATCATGTCAGTGACTGGTTGTTTAATCTATAACATTTTCCCAAACTATATGGTTTTAACATCTGATGTAAAAACTAAATAAACTGTAAGCTTTCCAATTTTGCATTTAGGTATGCCATATTTTAGACTAACATCTTTCCAAAATTGATTAAGGGAGAAAATTAATGACAGTATTTTCATATGTTTTAATAGAGGCTGGACACATTACAAATTATTAGAAGCTTAATCTTAAAGAACAACTGGAAGAAAAAAAGCGTTGCTCAAATGTTAGCACCCCTGTCTTTTATCCACAGTCAGTAACAGCGTATTTCAGTTAGCAGAGAAATATACGTAAATTCAGGCTCTACCTGTTGCTTACATGTAAGGGAGACTGGAAATTGAAATCGAATAATTAAA
>PVKB01007836.1:0-26232 GCA_004027205.1 Ctenodactylus gundi
ACCTGAAATTTAATCTTGATACTAAATTTCCTGATAAGTACATCACTCTCATGATCCTGCCACCTTTCAAACTCTGGTTAATTTGGAGATGTTTCAGATCTAAACAACCACAGAGTGTAAAAATGTCTACGTACTTTGCAGACAAAGAAAAGGATCAGGACCCCTCCATGATGACCTAACTCATACAAGAGAGGATGGAAACTGTCCCGATGGAGGGATGCATCACCGGACCTCAGGGACAGCCACAAGGTTTTGGGGAATAATGCCAGCCCTTCCCACACTCACCCGCGTATTCCAGCATGGCTGGGGGCAGCCACAGGCACAGCAGGAAGGCAGCTGGCAGCAGGGTTCCCAGGATGCCCCAGGGGCGGGACACTAGGTGGGAGATAAAAAATGGGGCCAATAAGGGGTCACGGGGAGGATTTCCCACAGGCGCCATGAGGAGAAGATCCCACGGGATTGGCCAGCCAGGGACTCGGCCTCTGACCGCCACACCCTGCAGAAAGACTGTCTACAACGTGGGGCCTGGATGTGACATCTCTGGGGATAGTTTTCACCGACTGTGTAGGTCTCAGATCTTTCTCTGTGCTGACTTTCTATCTCTGTATCTGCCCTGTGCACCCGCCTGTCCCCTGTACCACCCGGTGTCTGACTGATGGAAAAGAGCCAGAAAGTCTACAATAAAATCCGAGTTACCTTGGTGGCACATGACTGGCAGGTCCGCACTGTGGGAGGCTGACGCAGGAGGATCTCAGGTTCAGCTTAGTGATGAGCAGGACCCTGTGTCAAAATCAAGAACAAGATTTAGCTGAGGATGTAGCTTAGCCTGGACCCTGTGTCCAATGTCCAGTTCTGGAAAATTGGAACTCACACAGAGATAGTCTCGTGTGTGTGTGTGTGTGTGTGTGTGTGTGTGTCTGTGTGTGTGTGTGTGTGTGTCTGTGCGTGTGTGTGAGTGTGAGTGAGTGTGTGTGTGTGTGTGTGTGTGTGTGTCTGCAAATCATAAAATTTAAACACAGGCTTAAGATGAGAACATTCATGCAAAACGAGGGCAGATTAGTCTGGAATTGTGCCCCACATAAGAAACTCTAGCAATGTAGGAGGCTGAGGCAGGAAGATTTCAATCTGGAGACCATCCTTGTCGGTGACCAGACCTAGGGAGTAGTGGCCTTGGCTCATGTTATATTTTTGTTCTTTTTCCCCATTAAAAAACCTGCAATGTCATCACGTTCCCGTGGGGACCTTGTTCATCTGTGCCTGAGTCAGTACCTAATATCAAGGCCACGTCCTGTCTTAGGGGTCGGGCTGGGGCCTGACGCTCCTTCCTTCCTGAGCGGAGAGGCCCGGTGTGTTCTGTGTGCCCTGTCCTGCTGTGATGTGTACCCCGAGGGCCCAGGGCTGCCCAGCCAGGACGGCTCCTCTCAGCCCTGGATTTGTCCCTGACCATGGTACCCAGGGATGCTCTGTACACCTGCACAGAATTAAAGAGGACCAGGACAGAACCGTCACTTTCTTCTAAGGATTTTTAACTAATTTGCATTTGCTTGTTTTTAAATATGAAGACGCTGAGTTCAAATCCGCATGACACAGAAGTGGCTGTGTAGCTCAACTTGGGAGTCCTGCCCCCACAGCCCGCCTGGCTGGACACGTTCACAGGACATACTGTGCCCTCTATTTAAAGTTATTTTCCACATATATGTGTTTGCATAATACACAATGTTCACGTGCAGCTGGAGAATTTTGCGTACGTGTCTAACACACTAACTCTGCAACCCCTTCCCCTCCCCATGTCGGCCCTTCCACCTCTCCCTCATCACCTCGGACCCCCAACTTCTCATCTACTTGACCCCACTAAGTAGTTTAATTCTCGGTTCCTCACTTTAGAGAGACCACGAGATATTTCACCTTCTGAGTCTGACTCACTTCCCTAAACGTGATGGTCTGTAGTTCGGGCATTGACCGACTCGTGACCCGGATCTGTGTGTCCAATGGAAGCGTGGCACTCCACAGGGCACCTCTAACATGACGTCGGCACTCACTGTTCTGTTGGTGAACAGTTTGGCATCTCCCACTACATCCACCAGGTGGAGCACGCCCGCCCGTTCAGCCACTGCGGCTAGGGGTCAGAGCGTCCACACTCAGGACAGTGAGTTGAGACCCACACGCATCATCCTGTCCCCAAACCCAATCCAAGGGGATCAAGGACCTGGATGTATAACAGGAACAGGGCTCCCCCTAGAGGACACACTGTAAAATTCTGTAGGATACATGCGTGCGGCCGAGGTCAGGGGGATCCCATGTTTGAGCCCAGCCTGGGTCACTTAGTGGCACAGCATGACCCAGACCCACATAAGATGGGTGGGGCAGAGGCACGGAGATCAGAAGTATGAGAACATGAAGGAAATAAATGTAGTAAGGAATCTCCGTCAGGCAGGTTTCCAAGGAAACATCGGGTCTCTACATATATTAGGCTGATAATTCCAAACTCTGCCAGGCCCATGTGGGTGAGGTCCCACTCTGTAGCTCAGGAGGGCACAGAATCTCCTTGTCTACGTGTCCGACCAAGGTCATCAGCAAGAGCAAAATGATAAATGGCCCCGAGTATTCGACCTTTCTAATACCTACATGATGACTTTTCTGAACTGGCCACGATCTATCCCTTCTCGCGAGATTCTGCCTCATCTCGCTGTAACACCTTGAGTTGCTTGGTAACGGATCCAGCATCGCGAGATCCTAATAGTCACCTGGTAACTACTAAAATCTCACAATAACTGAGGCAGGTAGATGAGACCCAACTCACTCCCAAGCAATGGCCATTATTCCCCTCCAAGAATGGGGCCCTGGTGACGCCACTAGTATCGCCACTACGAGCTGCGTGTCTAGGATATTGGTATAGGATACGATATTGGGGGGAGCACAGATCTCACGACAACACAGGATCTGTGGGTGCAGAAGACCCATGACGGTCTAATTTATTATCTCTAAAGGAAAATCCTACATAGTCCAACCCAAGGAGTCTGAAACCAGATCAGTGCCTCCTCAGGGTCGGGACAGAGGGACAAAGGGTGACTGCTGCTGGACCCAGGGAGGCCTGTGCCCACATTGGGAACGTTCTGGAGCCAGAGAGACATGGTGACGCCACCATCTGCGATGCGCCCAAGTAATCCACTATCTTAAATATTTTCTTTCTTCCATGATTTATTCTGTGTTGTCTGACAGTGAACCCAGCGCCTTCACACTGAGCTACAATACCAGCCCGTCTCTCTCTTTGTATCTCTCTCTCTTTCCCCCTGTCTGTCTGTGTCCCTCTGTCTCCTCCTCTCACTCTAAATTAGAGAAAGGTTCTTACTAACTGGCTGACTTTCCCCTACTGGGCTCAAACATTGTGATCCTCCTGCCTCAGCCTCCCAGCGTGCCGGAACAACAGGCCCGGCCACAGCACACCCAGCCGAGACTCGGGTGTTTTCCTGAGGCTGCAGAAAACACGGGACTGCGACCCACCATCCACTTTCCCTCCTCCCTTTCTGGTCTCGGGGGACATCTTGTGGCCCTGAGGGCAGAGAGGCTGAGGGCCAGCAGCAGTAGTGGCTGCTCGGATGCGGAGCACAGGCTGGAAGATTGGGGGTGATGCATTCTGCAGTGCTGGAGGTAAGGGTGGGCTGCTGCCCACGGGGTCCCTGGTGTCGGGCTTCAGGAGTCTTGGGCACGACCGAGAGGACGAGTCCTGTCCCCAAGCTCACATCCAGCATGACGTCACTCCCTCAGCCTCTGCAGACCTCACCATGCAGATCTCACATGGAATCCCGCCTGTCCCTGTGCTCATGTGGGGTCCCCTCTGTCCTCCAATAACCATTTCCCACCCCCTGGGTCCACGCTGACGTGGAGTCTGAGCCACCATCTTCCACAAGAGGAACAGAAAAACGCAGACGTTACTCGGGGAGTTGGGGCCCCAGGACAGAGGGGAGCACTTACCAGCCGCACCGGGTTCCCGTCCTCCACCGGCCTTCTGCGCTGTGCTTCTGGCCACCCCAGCTCTGTTCTCCCTTTTCAACCCCTCACCGCCCGCCCCCATCAGCCCATGGGCACCAGGATCGCAGGCCGGTGCCGTGTTTATGCCCCCGGCCAGCACCTGGCTGTGTCCCTGGGTCCCTTCCTTTCTCCCTGGAGCCTTTTCCTGGGTAATCTCCACACCCGTGTGGCCGTGGGCTCTCATTGACTCAGACCACAGGAACACCACGGGGCAGCTGCAGGGTGAGACACACACCCAGCCCCTGGCACACACGCACACTCCCGCACGTGTCTGTAGGCCGGTGACAGTCCTGAGGGGAATTTCCATCCAGGGGATTGCAGTAGGGCAAGGGACAGTCCAGATGGAACTGGGATCTTCCACGGGGAATTTGAGCCAAAGAGCCGGGGCAGGGGCTGCTGCACGGAAGAGGACAGAGCCCACACCAAGTCTGGTGACGATTCTGGCTGGACCAACCTATCAGGGTCCCACAGAAGGCAGATGGCACCTTCAGGACACCAGGGGGGAGAGGGAAGATCCGAGCACATAAGGTGGGGGGACCTAGTCTTGACAGTGTGGGGGCAGGATCTGCTTAAGAAGAGTTCACAAAAGTGAGTACACGTGGGCCTAGGAGACGGGACACACAGCGCCTGCCAAGGGCAAACAGTGGGTACCAACCAGAGCACAGGTCCCTGTGCCCACACCCCACTGCACGGCACCTGTCCCCACACTGTCTGTCTGCTGGCCCCCGGAGGACCTGCTCTCCCCTCAGCACAGGAGCAGGGCCTTCATCTTGGCTCTGCAAAGCTGCCCTCCTGGGCATCATGGTGCCTGGCCTTGTGCCATGGTGCCACCTGGGGCCCCCCCATCTCTGCCTAGGTCAGCCCCCGCCCCTCCCTCTGTCTTTGCTGGGCACCTCAGGGACTCCCGACCTTCCAGAGAAGCAGATCCACAACCTGTGTGCACACAGAGCTGCGCAGAAGAACTACAGGAGCTGGGTCACCACCCCGAGATGCGTGTCCCCGTGCAAGGGGACCTTTCGCCCCCAGCCTAGCAGTGGGTGGCCCAGGGGTTGATTCCTGTGCTCCGTGAACAGGGCCGGAGTCTCAGGGCAGGATCTGCATGGGGCTGGTGCTCAGGGGCCCGCAGGTGTCTCAGGGAGCTGTGGAGTCCAAACCATGACATTCCACACCTGGTCCCCAAATGCACATGCCCCGCTTCCTATGCAAAATGCATTGAGTTATTGTCTAACACAGGGCCGGGAGTTGGGGGGGGGGCGAAGAGATCACCCAAGCCTTTGGGGGGTCCCGTCATAAAACAGCTGACATGGCGTGCTAGACAGGGTGCGAAAGGATTTAACTCTTGTCCTGCTGGGTGTATAAAGTGTTTTCCTTTTACTTTCATCAGTGGTTCTGGGGACTGAGACCGGGGCTCACTGCACTCGGCTGCATGTTCAGCTCAGTTCTACTTCTGACTCTGTCTCAGGGTCTGCACGGCTGACCACTGGCTCACACTGGACATTGTCCTCCCTCCGCGTTCAAGGCTGCAGGGTGACAGACCTGCTCCAGCCCAGCTCGGTCCCCGGAGATGGTTACGTCCAGGACAAGATGTCACCCTTCCTGCAAGCACTGAGGACAGCAGACACCTTCAGGTGTCAGCACCTGCGATAGGAACAGGCAGGGCCCACTCAGGCTTTTTTTTTTTCCTTCACATCACGAAAAATACTTACAAAATCCCCTAAGAATTAAAGATAGAAAAGGATCCCAGAATGAGCCCTACGAAGGGCTGACTGAGAAAGGAAGCTGTTGGGCCCACGGCACAGGCAGGAGGCAGTTCCCAGGATGGGCTGCTGCCCCGGGGTCTGCTGGGTCAATACTTCCATCCTGGTGTCACAGCTCTGGAATCTGCAGAGCCAGTGGCAGCCCCATTCCATGGAAGGATTGTGTCTGTGCTGAGAATCTCAGACACGTGTTGCTCCTGTCTGGGAACCCAGAGCCTCCACGCTGAGCACAAGGGCTGGCGACTCCAAGGTGAACTGGCAGGGCTCATGCACCCAGTATGGACAGCCTCTGGAGAGTCAGGTCAACACACTCTGATCTGTGAGTGACCAACGCACTCCTGAATGCCTTGGGTGAAAGGATTTGACCCCAGGTCTTCCATCCCAAAAGGATAAGGTTACCGGTCAGGTGTGTTGTTTTTAGTTACGTAGTGAGCGTCTGGGAGCCCTAAGGAAGAGTTGGGGCTGGCAGCAAAAATGACACAGAGACCCGGAAGGTCGCAGCAGAAACTGTCCCCTCCTAGGAGGTCTTTTATAGCCTGGAAGGAGCCGGAAGGCCGGAAGGCCGTTTGAGTTCCCACGAATGGTGTCATCACAAAATTTGAATAGTTGTTTTTGTCCTCTTTTGTGGTAGGTAGGATCAAAGTGTGGGCCTCATTCTTACTGCCGGAGAGTTGACCCTCTACACAAGAGACCCCAGAAACCCCACAAAAGACTATTGGGTCTAATTAACAAATACAACCATTCAATACCATTCCCGAGGAGTCGTCATAAACTATGGAGTAGACGAGGGAAAAACAATGCTATTTTCAATGTGCCCCCAAAATCAAATGCTAAGATGAAAACTAACCAAGAAAGTGAGGTATACCTGCACTGGAAACGATATTACAATGAAAAAGGAGTTGAAGAGGGTATTAGACAACAGAAAGACCTCCTGTGCACAGAAAGGCAGAACTGATATCCAAATGGTCATACTACCAAAAAGTGACTCGTTGATACAATGCAATTCCTATTTTTAAAAAATTTAAAAACAGCGGCTTTTCACAGGACAAAAAAAATTGTAAAATTCATGTGGAACCAGAAGGAGCCCAGAATATTCACTGGCATTTGAGCAACAAGGCCAAGGCAGGGGGCATCATAATTCCAGACATCAAATTAAACTACAAAGCAACAGGGATTAAAATATACATGGTAGTATCAGCAAACAAGACAGGTGGGCCAGCAGAACAGAACTGAGGACCCAGAGAGAACCTCCCACCCCCTCAGGCACTGATCAACAGGCCAAAAACACACATGAGACAGAAGACAGCCTCGTCCCCAACTGCTGAGGGAGACCTGATTATGCACATGTGGGAGGGTGAATCAAGACCCACACTTTTTGCTATGGACTAAAATCAAATCATAATGGATCCAATACCTCGATATCAAAACAGAAGCAGTCGCCCTTCTGCAGGACAAAATGAAAGTCTTGAAGTTTCCAGACTCCCCAAGCCAGAGCCAAGCTACAGTCACAAGCTCAGACGACGGGTCAGGGCCTCGAATCTCCCTGACCCATGAGTGCTCCTACGCCTCTTAGATTAATGCAGTGTCACGCAAGCACGTAACGGATACAGAACACTCACGCACACAGAATACCCTCTGCCCTCAAAGACAGATGTATAATGATTCCCCTCTCAAATGGTGGTTAATTTTTGATGTTTCCCAATGTGTGTGTTCAGAGTTGTGGCAACTTACGTCCACTCACAACAAAAGCCAATTAATACTTACCTGCGGATCAAGGTCCTTTCACTGCTGTCCTAATTTGTGACCATTTTTAAGCAAGTACTGTTGTTTTAGCAGGGAAATCAAATGAGGGCCAGTAGGGGACAGGGAGGACGGTCACCCACTGTGCCTGGAGCGCACAGGGACGGCGGAGCACCCGCGGGACCCGAAGGGAGCAAGAGTTCAGCTGCCCACAGAGAGGGCGGGATCTCCCCACCACTGCAGCACGCGTGCTGTCCCGGAACGGGGTGACAGTGACCGTCGCCTCTTGACGTCTGGCTTTCGGTTTCATTTCTCTCTCTCTTCCTCTCTGGGACAGTGACCTGCCTGGGTCCCTCCACTCTTGGCTTCTCAGCCAAAGGCCTTTCATTCCCTTTTTAATTTTTTAAATTTAATTTTTAAATTTTGATCTCTCATCTATTTCCCCTTCTACCAGGTCAGTCCCTGGCACTTCTCCCTTTGCACAGAGTCCCTCTTCTTCCCTTCTTCCCTCTGTCTTTTCCTTCTTTATGGGTTGATGTTCTCATTGTAGAGAAACCATATATAATATTTGTGTCTGAGTCACTGCACTCAGCAGGATGGTCTCCAGGTGCAAGGTCCTTCTTTCTGGCAGAGCAGTACTCCACTGTGCATGAGTACTACGTGTTCTGTACGCCTTCGTCCGTTGGTGGACACAGGGCCTTCTTCCAAGATTTGCCAAGGCCTTGCTTTGCTATTTATTTTTTTTAATTCAGTAAAGATTTACTTACTTTGAAAAACAAAACATGTCATCTCAGAACTATGTCCATAAAAAATCCAGCCGACCCAGGAAGATGTTGGATTGTTTCATGTGCAGAGCTGGGGAACGGGAGACATCACCCAGGATTGCATTTTAGCTGTGGAGGGCGCCACGCTGTCACCCAGTCAGCACCTGCCCCGCTCTGTGCTCAGCCCGGGTCCCCTGGGTGAGAACACTCAGGGACGCACAGGTGGCCACGCAAGAGCGGGAACATGGTGGGCAGCAGGGAGATGAAGACAGAATCACAGCAATGAGGGAGTGGGGTGGGGTCACAGCACGGCTGCGGCGTTCCGTCATGAGGGTGGGCGTGGACACGATCTCCCCACACAGCTTGCATGACTGAGGCACAAGGACTCGGCGGTGTGTGGCCATTGATTTCCGGTGTTTTTCTTAGGAACGACTCAGGAATGCCTTTCCTCAAACGCTTACTGCCTTCCACCCTGGGGTCATGGCTCCCGCTGGGGTCGTAATCATGGTAGAAACTTGGGAACAACATTAGAGAAAGAATTTCGGGGTTTAAGCCAGGTCGCAGCAAAGGTAGAAGGGTCCTTAGAGAATCAGTCCTTGCTGTGACATTGCTGCCAGGAATCCTGTGAATGCCTGTGGCTTCACCCGGAAGTGATTGCACACTGGGGTCTGACCCGGAAGTGGTGAGTGTATGGGGCTTCCCCCGGAAGTGGTGGATTCCAGGGACCTCCGGCAGAAAGAGGCGAGACTCTGGGGCTTCAATGGGCAGGGCCACCTCCCTCAGTAGCTGTGTTCCTCATTCAGCTGGTTTCCTATCTTGCCCTGCCGTGAGCTACTTTTCCCCGCCAGGCCTTCGCCAAGATCCGTTGCAAGTGTCTACCATCCACAAGGGGACGGGGCCTTCTCTATCCGGGAGACAGAAGAAGCCTTTTCTCTCTTATGTTGTGGGTGGGGGATGTTCTGTCCCCGTAAGGAGAGACTCAGCCAGCACCTGACCCCGGGGGAATGGAGCCATCGCTGGGACTTACTAGAGAACGTGGCTCAGAAGCCCCTAGAGTGGGTTTGGGGGAGGAATGTGGAAAGATTTGAAGGCGGTGGCTAGAGTAGATTTAGCATGCCGGGAGCCAGGTGGGTTGGGGGATGCGGGTCTGAGCTCAGGAGAGAAAAAGGCTGACGGAAGAGCAGACCTTCCATGTCTGAATGAAGAGGTATCCGGCCGGAGGGAGGACTGCGCTGGCAACTGGCCTGGAAACCACGCGTGCGTGTTCCCTTAACTGACACTTCACGTGCAACTGAGATTCAGGGTCACAATCAAATGAATCTCTCGGTGGAAATTCCAAACACCCCGAAGCCCTCTCCGTATCTCATCGTGTTGTTAACCAGACACCCTGTGCTTTCTTTCCTGCAGTGTGTGCACACGCCTTGATACTTGGTGGGGTGTCTGATGGCTGAAGCTTCTGGGGTTCACCATTATCGCTGAGTCTAATTTTTTGTTAGTTTTATTTTAGGACGATGAACTCCAGTGGGTTGGCTACCTCTGATTTTAGAAATGTAAGATTGGTGTTTAAAGTCAAAAGTGAAGGAAAATTTCTCTCTCTCACCTTCAGCTTTGCACCAGGTTCCACTTTTGAGGAAGTAAGTGGGCAGTTACATGATTTATTTCTAATATCTATGTGTACACAGTAAAATACATTAGAAACACAAGTTTTAAAAGGTAGATTTAGGCAAATTTAACTTACGGTTTTAAGGGTGTATTTAACAATCGTTTGGCCATCAGGGGGCAGCGTTCACCCTAACATGATCTGGGAGCAGTTTTGTGGACAGAGGGGGAGTCTTTGCAGCCTGTCTGTGGAGCGAGCCCGGAGCAGAGCACCATCTGAGCGAGTCTGTGTTCCCTTTCCTCTGGGAAACTGAGAGATTTTATAAAGGAATAGGGCAATTTCTCCCGTGATCGTGAATATTGTAACGAAGAAATTTCACAATTAGCCAAACATATGACCTCAACCACGAGAAAGTAACTATCATCTTAAGACAGATCTCATCACCCAGTGTCATGTGGCGGGATTCTGGAGTCACCAACACCCCAACAGAAGGGACTGAGACAAGAGGTAGGACACACACCCCTCGTAATGCCTCCCTGTGGGGTGTCAACTCTCCTGAGGGAAGGAGACCCAGTTACCACGTTCTAATCTGTATCTCTGAAGGGCGCGTCACTCCGAGCCCTTGTCCTAATCACTGTTCCTGGGCGTGGAAAGTTCCTCGAGGACACACAAGTCGCTGAACAGGAAGCTCAGAAGCCCCCCTTCTCCTACTCTTGAGCCATAATCTACAAACGGCGTTTTAGTTATATAGCAGAGGTTTAAGATTGGAATTTCTCCTCTGTTATGCAGTATTCCATTGAATCCTGGGGTGAATGGGGAGCTCAAGGGACCCCGGAGAAGCACCCATCATGGACAAAAACTGAAACAGAGGGCTTAGGTAGCTATGTTTCTGTCCACGCAGGATGGCGTTTCCAGTCACTCCCTGCACACAAGGCCCACTGCTGCAATATTTTATAAAAATTAAACATTTGGTGAGGTAGAGTTGGACGTTTGGTTCATTGTTCCCCCTCAGATGACAGAGAAATGTGTTTCCCTCACTTTGCCTCTCTAAGGTGTCTTTTCGTCACGGGTTCACATGAATTAGGACCCAAATCAGAAGATGGGGGGAGGGGAGGATAAAGATTCCTTTAATGAGGAAGATTTGTACTCGGAGTTCTCCTCAGGTAGCTATTTTTTAGAGATTTTTGTCCTTGACTGTACAGTAGCTCCACATCAATTTCAAACCCTTCAGTGAGGCACCCTAAGTAGACCAACAGCAGCTTTAGTGACTGCCTGTAGCGCCACCTACTGGTCACAGCGGCACTGTTTGCAGATAATGGTGGCCGATGCTTCAGTTTCTCCTGCTTTAACCTGCCCAGGTGAGAGACAGAGAGGAGGAAGAGGGGATGAGGGAGAAAGGTGAGAGCCTTAGTGTTTATGAGGAACACTGTGCGTCCTGCCTGTAGAGAAAGGGGGGGGGGGGGAAGGAACTGACGATATAGGGATTTAACATCACTACCCATGAGGCTCTCAATGTGCTGTCTCTACCTGTGTGGGGGGAAGTCTTGTAACAAAAACAAAGTGAAAGGTCCCTATTTCTGTCCCCCACAGCTCCTGTGTCCATCCTGTGTTTGGACAGGTGACCTCCTGCAAGTCATTTTTCACTGTTCCTCATTTTTCCCCAATTGTCAATAACAAAACACACAGATTCAGCCTTGGGACAGGAGGGACATTGGTGATGAGTAACTCACAGGCCTCAGAGTTGTTTTTTCTTACAGACCTTCCAGCCAGCCACCTTCAGGAGTCCCCAGAGCTGGAGCTTCTATTGTTGTTCTTCTCAGCACAGAGAATTTCCATGACAAAAGAGTGGAGGAGGAGAGCCGGAGACCTGAGACCCAGAGAGAGAGACAGACAGACCCCCAGCTTGCCTGGGCCAGCCATTAGCAACTGTGTCAGCTGAGTGACCAGGGCTGCATCCCGGTTAACCCTTTGCGAGGTCCCCTGTCACCATCAGCCACTGAGCTCCCGCTGCCCACGATCTTCCACGGGGCGCCATATTCAAAGTTTGGGGAAAAGGGCAGAACACGTGAATGAAGAAACTTCCAGGACTCGTTAAGAGCACAGAGGACCACAGAGGTCATCTCCAGAGTCACGTCTTCCAGGGACAATGTGGGGACGTCTCTGCACATATTGACTGAGCAGATGAGGAGGAGTGGAGCAAAGATATCAAAGGAAAAGATCTAGATGCAGGCGTCCCTCACAGAGATCTCTGAAAAGCATTTCAGAAGTGAAGCAATGGGGATGTTTGGTGCGAATCACAGAAGCCAACATGCCAGCAGGCGGGGTGGGAGTGCATCCTAAGGAGCAGGCTGTGTCACTTACCCATGGCCTCCAGCTTCAGAGAGGTGTCAGAGCAGAAAGTTCACAGCTGAGTCCTTTCAAGCTTTAAGGGGGGAAATGAACGCTTGCTGTCTAACGGAGAACTCTGTTGGCAACTGCTCTACAAACCATGAGCGCTGTGTCCTGTCAAAGAGCGTGTCGGCGTTTTATCTCCTGAGGTTTTGCGTGAGGCTGAGATTCACGACAATATGGTGGAAGAGATTTAGAGCCAGCCCAGCGTTCAGGCTGTCCACAGGTTCTGTCTGCTACTCGGAGCTCGCTTAAAAGTGGGGAAAATGGTGCAGCAAAAAGATCTAAGAAGCTTGTAGTTGTGCCAGATGAGAACAAACTCTTAATATGGGCAAAAGAAAACAGGATTGCTTAAGAGATAAGCATTAATATGAAGCCGCATGCTGGGTCAGAACTGCAGAACAGAGGACCTGGGGGCGTCTCAGGAAGGTGCAAGACCCCGCCCACCCTCAGGAGCAAAGCCAAGACACTGCTTAGCAAAGGAGACCCCAGGCGTCCTGCACCGCAGCTTAGAAAGGGCATCGCCAAGGAGCTGAGCCATCTAAGAGCTCGGGGACCTCAGTGTGCAAGGTGACCACACTACTGCCCACCCCAGCAGCTGGCCTTGGCCATGGCCACGTGGTGCTGGCTTCTGACATACACAGCGTGTGTCTGTATCTGAGACTTGTACCCAGATTTTAGAAGAAGCTCTGGAGACCAGGACACGTGTCCCTGGGAGGGCCTTGTGTGAAGTTGTGAAGGTGAAGCTGAAATTCTAGTGCACAGTCCAGAAATCTGGAGACGCCCAGAACGTAGACTGTCTGGAGGACGGCCACCAGCTGGGAGCAGAGCCAGCCCCAAGGTGAAGTCAAGGAGCCTGCAGGTAGAGCTGGCAGCCTAGGGTGGCCTGTGGGGTCCACACCGCGCTGCAGTCCACCCAGAGCTGGACACCGACATACAGGTCATCATGGAGGAACAGGACGCAATGTTGACTCTGCTGGTTTTACCCCTGCTTAGATGCAGGTGTTTTCTACCCTCCTGGAAGGGGAATGTTTCCCCTGTGCCGATGTATGTAGGAGGTGCTTTGACCTTCACAGAACACGAGGACAGAATGTCCCTGACACTCAGAGGAGAATTTGGAAGTCAATTTTTTAGCTGTGCTACTGTAAAGATCTTGGCATCTCTTACAAACGGACTCAGTAGAGTTTGCCAAGGTGGGTGTGAGTTGTTTGGGAGCCAGGGTGCCGTGTGATGGTCTGAACCTGGAATGACCAGGAAAGCCTCATGGTCAGAAGGGGATTCGATTGTGGCAGTTAGTTTCCTGACTTCCGGGGACATTGAGAACTGGGTCCTGGCACCTTTAGGGGTTCACGGGTGTTTGCCCGCTAAGAGGGAAAGCCCTGGGCCCTGCCTGGAAGGGTGCGTGCCGGCTCCACCCGTCCACTCTCTTTCTGCTTCCTGCCCACCACGGGGCAAACACACCCTCCCCACCGAGGCTTCCCCCAAGACCTCCCACCACTGCCGGCTCCTCATGGCTGACAAGCCTTCCCTCCCGTACGGTCAGGGTGCTGTGTCCCGGCACAGAAGAGTACTTAATTCAGCATGCTGTGAAGTCCCCACATGGATGTGGACAGCTGCAGCACTGCAGCCTGTTGTGGGGAGTCGCTGAGAGACACTGGAGAAGGGAAACCATCCCTATGGGCAGAGCTTGGGGCCGGGCACCTGCGCATACATCTGTCTGGAGAAGCAACGTGGCCACAGGTGTGACTGTGTACCCGTTTGCAGAATGGTCTGGAAGGCTGGTCTGTGCGTGGGAAGGGCACGACTGTGATGTTGAGGAAGACATTTGGGGATGACGTACACGGACAGACATTTGTACGGGACAGAAGGATGGCAGGATATTTGTGTCCCCTGTGAACACTCACCACAAGGTGAACTCAGCAGAAGAGGGCCTCAATTATCACGTGGACTGGACAACCTATTTTGCAGGGAGCACTGACCCTACTTCCTGAGCCAGCCCTGTGTCCAACAATCAATGGTGGCAGGGGCAGCAGTCATGCCATCCTTGGGCATTTACCTGCCAAAATTAGGTCCCTTTTCCCATAATTCCATGGTCTCTGCTGGCCTAGATTTATGTGTAGCAGAAACGGGGGAACTTTATTCAAGGAGGCACAACAACAAATCCATTGAGCTGGACGTGAAGCCTTTCTCCCGGACACTTTGGCCAGCACGGGCCCAGGGGATAAAACCTCAGAAAGGAGTGAGAGTTTGTGAGGGGCGCTGGACCCAGACAACCGGAAGGAAATGGGGCGAGTGCTCTGCGATGGAGGGTGGAGCAACTTCCTAGGAGGGTTGGGTTTCCTTCAGGGCCTCTCCCACAATCACGTCATGTGTTTTATATTAAACTCAAAGGAAACTAGCAGAGCCCAGTCCAGGTAGGTGACATCAGCGATGGAGATGTGGGTGTTGGGCAGAGCACCGACACCTGCTCAGGCACTTGCTGACGGCCGTGGAAAGGCACCATGGGTAGGAGAAGGTAGTTAGAAATCCTTGACCCCGCGACCAATGTCAGAAAGGAGAATGGAAAGTGGAATTGTATGTAGTGCGTCTTCCCTGTGTTGCCCACATGATTAAGCCTGTGTTGTGTGCATATTAACACCAACGGCCTTCATTTCAATACTTGCTGAATTTACTACGTAATCACTACATAAAGGAATATCTGGGGAAGAGTAGGCATTCCAGAAGCCAGGACCTCTGCCTCGTGCTGTGGGCAGGCGGTGAGCGCGTTTCCGTGCCTACACAGGGTAGTGGTGGGATGTTGGGGGTCGTTGTGGATTTGGCTACTGTAGGTGGAGACTGAGCATGGCTTTAGGAGGTGAGCCTTGTTCCCAAGTCAACAGGGGGTGGATGGTGAGCGCCCAAGGTGTTGGGGCAATGGCTCTAAGTCAGGAATTGCCCAGTGCATCTACAGAGCAATTTAGAGTGTCAGTGACTGACAGCTGGCTCGGCAAAGTAAGGGAAAGAGACCCGCCCACCATAGGGGAAGCCAACCAATCAGAGTCATATGAGTTGAACAGGAGAAAGGGCCAATAAAGACTTTCTACTGCTTCTTCCGGGGGATTCCAGCCTCGGAGGAGGGCTCCACACTTGGGTGGGTCTCCAGCGCAGATCTGTCCTCAGATTCACGCGGGTCACGGGTCGGCAGAGAAGACGCTGGCTGGCTGGTCAGGGTCACACTTTCCAGAGTGTCATCAAGATGGAATCCCCGCAAGTACAGGTGACTTTCTGGAACTCTCTCTTTTGAATCTGTACCCTGATGTCACAAATCCCATTATGTAAATGGAGCCTGGTGTCCCAGGCCACAGCCCTTGGGAGGCTGACGCACCAGGACTGCGATTTTCAGCTCAGTCTCACTAACTAAGCAGCTGGGCAACACCCTCTCTCAAAATAAGAACTTTTAAAAGGTGGGAGCTGTTATTCTCCGCCACTGTGGCACGCCTGGGCTCGATCCCCAGGGCCACACAGACTCATGTCTGGTTTCTAAGCAGATGGTGTCACACACCCTCACCAACTCTGGTCTTCCCTCTTCCCACCCTGGACTTTCCTCCTTTTGCCCAGTCTCCTGAGCTAGTTCTGGCTTTCTCCTGGCTGCGCTCCAATGGGGGACAGTGATTAGGCCAAGGCAGCTGGCTGCTTCCTGTAGGACTGTGGCAGGGGCGGGGGTGGAGAGGGCGAACTTGGGCGTCCATAAACTGAATCCACTTCAAGGGTGTCCAGGGAACAGTGGAAAGGCGAATGCCCCAAAGTCCCATGCATGAAAATCAGGGACTGTCACAGTCACTGCAGTTCCTGGGCTGGATCAAAGTTCACTCATGCAGACAGCATGTTCAGGCCCGCTGGTCCGTGGCTGACGTCACCGAGTCTCCTCTCCCCCGTGATATCCTGCTCCATTGCTGATGTAATCACTACCAAAAGAACTGCGCCGGATAGCTCCAACCGCTCCACTGTGGGATGAGGTTGTTGGCAGCGCGGACTCGCAGTGAGATCTTGCCTGGGCTCCGCAGGGCGGGGAGGGTGTATTTGTTCTTCTGGCTGCTAAAGAGTGTGACCTTGGCCGAGAAAAAGCCAATTTAAACATCAGTGGTTGCACCGGCCGTGATGTGGGTTAGGGTTATGGTCTGGACACACAACATCTACCAAGGCCCCCATTACTAGATATTGTGGGTGAGCTGTGGATTGCACGTGTGGTTACAGGTGGGGCCTGGTCAGGAGTGGGTCATGCTGAGGGAAGGAGGACAGGTGTGGGGTAGATGGTAGACTAAGGCATGCAGTTGGTTGTGGGCATGTGGCAGAGACCCAGGAGTGTGACCTGGAGGGTCACTGGGAGGAACCCAGAAGTGCCCATCACTGTCATATGAACCAGAAGGACAGATGCTAGCTCCATCCTTCCTTGCTCACCTGGCATCCTATTGGTCATGTCTACACATGTCTCCCTGTCTCTGGGTCTCTGCCATGGGCTTCCTCCATGGCCACCACCCATGAATGACCTGTGACCTACTGCATCTGTGACCTAAAATAAGTCTTTCCTTCCTTAAGTTTTGGATGCCAAGCCATCTGTCCCACCAAGTAGTACGTAACTAAGACAGGATGCATAGAAAGCTGAAAGCCACGCTCTCCGTGCAGGCATGAGAAACCACGGCTGAAAATGACATCTTGTGACACAAGGTAACGTGCCCTGGCTGGGCGTGTGGCTGCCACCTGTGACCCCAGCATGCCAGAGGCATGGCAGAATCACCAGCTCAAAAGCCAACCTGGGAAACTTAGAGCCACTCTAAAAAGAAAAAAAGGAATAAGATATTTCTGTTTGACTCCAGAAAGTCCCTTGTGAGTTTGAATCGATGTGTTTCATGGACTACTACACTTTGGGTCCTGCTCGGGAGCAGGAACTCAGGGACGGTGTTGCCTGGAGGGACAGGTTGTTTTCTGATTTCTGCTCCATCCCTCTGCGTTCTGGCCTTGGTGACCTAAGTAGCTTTTAGAGGGCAAAGTGGTCACTGTGTCCTGCCGCATAGCCAGACACCCATGGACGAACTGAGACCTTCTGAACTTGGAGCCCAAAGAAACCTCTCTCCTCCTTGTGAGCGGTGGTCTACAGTATTGAATCTCAGCACTGACGTGGTGGCTAAGGCAGGAATCCACACCACGCAAGTGGGAATCTTCCTGACTATGTGACCTGGAAGCCATTTTGACACCGTTATGTGGGAGGAGTTGGAATTGTTTTGAGATCCTGCCTAGAAAATCCTTTGAATGCTGTGGCTGGGTTTCATGGAAGACCCTAGAAAGAGCTCAGGAAACCAGATATCTGATCTAGAGGCTCATCATGAAGGCCGGGCTCCAATATTTCAAGGAACAAGGAGGATTTCATTGGCATCTGGTCTGCAAATTAGGCTTTGTGGTCGTTGGCTAAAGGTATGTTGGTCTTTCACCCACGTCCTGGCCCTGCAGGTAGCTGTGGCTAATGATGATGGTTCACTACCTCCTCTGATGTGGGAATTTTCAAGGTGGCCGATGTCCAAATTGTTGCCTGGGTTCTGTTTGCTGCTTTTTTGGAGAAAATGGTTAAGAAAAAACATGGAAAATGGTTTCCCTCCTCAGTGTGTCTAGAAAGAATGGAATATGCCTGACTGATGCTGAGATTAAGGGTGGTAGGCTAATCTGGAGAAGGGAGATTCTAAAGACCCCTGGCTCAGGCACAAGGTCTCTTTGCTGCTTTTAGGTACATAGACACTCATAATGGGGAAGAATGGTAGAGCCAATTGCATAAGAATTCCCTCGATTTGAGAGAAAGAGAAGACCTGGAAAGATTCCACAAAGGACAGCATGCCAGCTGAATTAGCATTAAAAATAAGAATTTTTCTATAGGAACATTGTAGAAATCAACAAGAAACCATCTAGACTTTCCCCGCTCCACTGCTGAGGTGTAAAACACTTAAACACAACGTGGGCACTTTCCAGGGCCACAGAAAAGGGGAACCCACATTGGGTCAACCATGCATGGACTCAGGGGCCTCCGCAGGTGTGTCACAGGAGGCCAGCATGCTGCTCAAGACAGGATTGAACATGGGCGCCACACGGTGCTGATGACACAGGCAGCACAATGTAATATTTGGGGGTCTTACGCTCTTCCACCCAATATCACTTCAACTAGTTGGAGGGCACAAGGACAGCAGGAGATGGACTGGCCGTGGAGCTAAAGTGCAGCAGAGACCAGAGATGTAGAGACACCAGAGCCAAGGGAGAGCTGCTGAGGTAGTCCTCACGCAGTGAGCAGAGGGACCCCAAGAGGAAGGAAGTTAAATTTGGATGACTGAGGGTGGGGACGCACAGGATACGTTCTTGCCACAGCTCTCTTCCTAACGCTCTTATTCCTCGTCCTCATAGGATGAGTCACAGCCCTTCCAGAAGCCCTGCCACCATAGCCAGGCTACGGACTGCTTAAAGCCCTTGAACCATGGCCTAAAATAGAAACCTTCCCTCCCTTGAGTAGTGGTTGTTGGGTCCTTCGCCCTAGAGATCAGGTACGTGGCATGGAGACAGTTGAGCTTCAGTTGAAACTTACCAGTGAGATTTCCTTCTCAGCTACATTGCTCTGGAACAGAAAGTTGAGACAAGATAACAGTTTTCATTTGTAAGGAATTCTCAAGAGCATTTAACATACTCGCACATCTGGATGGAGTGGGGGGTTCTGGTGTAAAGGTCATGAGTTAAGGCCTTCTGCCACTGTTCCCTGACCATCCACGGACTGACTGAGACATTTGAACTCTGGGCTATAGGATAAACATTTTCTGGATTAAGCTGTAGGTATTGGTTCATCTGCACTACAGATGAGTAAGTGACCCAGATGGGGAGAATTAAGAGAACTGAGCTTGAGTTCCAACTCTCCAGTGGACGATTACGGCCAAGTTCAAGGTCTTGGAAGAGAAAGGAAGACCAGAGTCATTGTTGTCATCTGGAAGGACGCTCATGGGAACATTTGATGTACTCGCCCTTTGGGATGCAGTGCACATGGGGACCCCCAGCTCTGTGGCGATTTAAGGGTAGACTACCTCCATCCATCCCTGGAGAGCCGTCCAGAAGAGGCGTGACCAACATGGCATCCATCATTTAGTTTTTGGTTTTGTGCCATTGGCAGCTTTTATGGTACAATAAAAGATCTTGGAAAGAAAATGCTAAGGCCTTAATGCAGCTCATGAATGAATCCTATGTATTCTAAGTGATGCAAGACTGTTGCTTTCCTCTCAAAAACAAAAAGAAAGAAATGAAGACAACATGGTTGTCCTTAACTTGAACATAGACTCATAGTGGAGAAACAGAGGACATGGACCTGGCCCACTAGGACATGGAAAGGTGACCATCACACGTCTTTCATGCACACAGCTGAGGACAAATTCAAACACGTACGGGACGTCCCCACGTCTACCTGGACTCAGAAGACAGGAGGTGGGTCCCTTCTACCTCTTGCAAATTGCTTTGTCCCTTGAGTGGACATCACGTTCCTCCCACCCAGCACAGAAAGCATCGTCCTTGGGACGGCCGGCGTGACCGGGTCTCAACCTACATAACTACGAATCTTCCTCCACCCACCACCCCGTGACACCTCCTTGACAGCCCTCCACCCCTCTAACGCTCTCCTAGGTTGTTCGTCTACTGCCCTCTGCTCCCTTAGCCCTCATGGGGACAGCATAGTGTCTGCTCACCACTTCTGTCAGGATTTCTAGCTGGTACGTGTACTCCAAGTTAGACAAAGTGGCCATGGGGCCAGTCGGCTGCCACTGGACCATACAGAAGGATGCGTTACGGGCCACAGTAATGAAGTTTGGTGGAGAGTTGCTGCTTGGCAGATCTACGTGTACTGCAAAGACAACAAAAAACATGTGGTGGTGAGAGGGGAGGGACCCGGGTTTCAGATGTTTCCAGGTGTGTGCGCTGGGTGGGTGTCTGCACGTTCCCCTCCTGCACACAAATCACTCACAAGTCCACATCCTCCTGCCCCACGCCACGGTCTACTGAACTTCCAAATGGCTCCACACCAGGGTGACACCAGCTGGACTGGATGCTCAGAACACAGGAGAGAGTCCCACCCAGCCTCTTCCCCTTGGGAGCACGGCCATGGCAGTAGCTGCCCCTTCAGAGACCGGGTCCACAGCAAGGTTTCTAAGGGGGTCCAGGACAGACATCACAACACGGTGGGTCCCCTTCTCACCCATATCCGTGATCTTCAAAATCGTGTCAAAGAACTGGATCTTGCTGCACTGGCTGGTCCCATTGATCAGGAAGTACATTGGGAAGGGCGTCCTCCAGATTCTGGGGAAGTGGCACCCGGTGTGTGTCCCTGAGTTGGGCACGTAGCGAGGACACTCCATTTGAAGGTATCTGTGGTGACATTCCAAAAAGTTCCCAGGCAAACCCAGAGAAAGGAAATGTTGGGCATGAGATCACCTGTGCCCACCAGATGGCCCACTAGGATGCTTACAGACAAGGGAGATATCATATATGAGCCCAGCCCAGGACCCTTAGCAATTTTATGAGACTGTGTTTTAAAATTAAAAATCATAAAAGCTGGAGATGTCGTTCAGTGCCAAGGCCCTGGGGTCACAACCACCCTTCCCATTCCACCTTCCCTCACACATTTCTGTCACTCTCATGGTCGAGTAGATGTGGCAAAGCACTCACTTTTCACCATTTAGAAGGAATAGAAAGTACTGGACGTCCTCAGGTGCGAAGGGACTTCTCTCCCACGTGCAGGTCATCTGGGTTTCATTGTAGACAACACACATGAAGTCTCTGGCTGCGGAACCCTCCAAACCTGTGACGGAAGAGCTTAGTCATCCAGGACGTCTGGGAGCGACCGTCGTGAGTAACGGTAGGGGCGGAACAAGGGGCCCTCCACTTGCTCCTCGGCGCCTACCTGTGTTGGAGTAGATCAGGAGCTCGCGGATCTCCTCGTGGTGCAGGTTGGCGCGCACCTCCAACTGGACGCCGCTGTGGAGCGGGGTGGGGTCGAAGCGGCACTGACATTCTCCGTTCTCGGGCTGAGATATTGTGGTCACACCGTCAGTCAGCCGGTAGACGTCCCCCTCCTCATCTGCTGAGGCTGAGCTCTCACTAGGACCCTCTGACTGCCACTCCTCACTTCCCTTGGTGAAATTCCCCCAATTTACCCCTCGAAAGACACCCAAGTGGACTCTGCTGGAGCCCCTTTTTCAGTGGAAAACACCAATCTCTCACTGTGATTAGCGTGACTGAGGAAGTCAGTTGTGGTGGTGGGCAGAAGCCTGTCATCCCGCCACTGTGGGAGGCTGAGGCAGGAGAAGGCCAATGTCCAGCCCAGCCTGGGCCACTGAACGACTTGGAGGGGCCATGCCTCAACAACTCAAATAAACCAGGACCGGGGCTGTAGCTTGGTGTGACAGGTGGGCCTGTGTTTGATGGTGGCCGCCTAGCACAGCCTTCACCAAGAGAAAGATAAGGGTAAGGTGAAAGAAACCAAAAAGAAAGATGAGAAAGAGAGAGACAGAGAGAGACAGAGAGAGAGAAAGAGAGAGAGAGAGAGAGGGATGGACACAGCCTGGGCATCTTTTTTCTTTGCATCCCTCTTACTCTTGGGTGCTGGGCATGGACATCAGGGCCCCAGCCCCTGGCATACCAGCGCCAGAGTTGATTTATCCCCCTGATCCATCAGACATCTGAAGTTGGTGGCGTCCCTCCCGCAGACCCACGACAGCAACATGGTATCTCGGTTGAAAGCCAGATTTAATACGGGGTCGTGGTATGCAGAGTAAGGCAGACCTGGAAAATAGAGCCCTTCTGTCCTCTTCTGCCTTGACTTTGACTGCTCCCACCAAAATAACAACAGCCTGCCTGAGCTCAGAGAGGTCAGAGCTGGGGACAGCAGACCCTGGAAATTGTCCCCTCCTCCAGAAACTCCCCAACCCTTGGCCACCCCTCTTCCCAACCTGGGGTCCATGGGGAAAGCACTCGGGAAGGCTCTCCCCGGTGCAGGAGGGATGCCACTTAATCTCTCCTGTGGCCCAGCACTCTGTGTGGGAGGCTGGAACAGGAGTGTTCCAAGTGGGGCCTAGCCAGGGAAATAATGTAGCACTTTGGAGTAGACCTGCCTAAAAAGGACAATTAAGAAAGTGGGCTGGGAGTGGAGGACCGTGTAGACCCACAAGCCAGATCCGCAGGGCCAACCCTGGATCCAACATCAGGTGGGACGTCCCGGAGGGTAGGAGCAGGATTTCTGGCACATTACCATCACAGAATCTCCCCCGAGGGAACACCTGCCCCAAAGCGCAAAGACCGTCCCTGGTTCCTCTGTGTGCAGAGGGGTCTCAGGACCAGCGTCCTCCCGATGACTCAGGACAGAGACTGGCTGCAGCTGCCCACCCTGGACACCTCTCTGCCTCTTCCTGAGCATGGACTCCAGCCTGACTCAGCCTCCTACTCCCGGGACACCTCTGGACAACTTTCCCACACGACCCATGTCCACTCCTCACAAGGAAAAAGGCAGCAGTTGTGACTGGCCTGTGCACACAGCCGTGTATGCGTGTGACCGCCATACACACACCAGGATCTGTCCTTGGGAACCTCAAGCCAGGGACGAGAATGCCGGGCGTTCCTGGTGAACCAGCTGACCAGCAGCACACGTCAGCCTGGTGGGCGACATCCTCCCCTCTGTGGTGCCAGGCCACCAACCCCACCGGGACCCGCTACTTCCTACTACAGAGAGTCGCCGCTGACAGGGCAGTTTCTGCTCAGGTCACGGCTGGTGGGCTGGGGTGGAGGAAGGGAAGGTTCCCGGGGCACAGGCCAAACGCCCTCAGGGGCGCCCAGCCTCTGGAGGGGGCTGTGTCCTAACACAGTGGGCGCTAAGCATCTCATGGAAGAAATGACCTACTGAGATCCTGACTCTAAAGGAGGAATTCTAGCACTGAACTGGGAATGGAGGGAAGGTTATCATGGAGCCACTTAGTGGGCTGTGAGAGATTTTAGGGGAACCCGACTTTGGGTCTCAGTGAGCTACCAAAGAAGATAAGGCTGACCCACGGAAGTGAGGTGTGCCCCTAACACCCAACAGGTAGGTGTGGGAGATCCTGCCAGGCCCTGGAGCCTCCTAGGCATGGTGGGTCAGAGACCAACAAAGCCGCAGCTGTAGTGTCACCCTGGAAGACTCGTCCCCCAAAGCTCCATTATGTTGAGAAGGCCCCAAGGGCAGCTAGAGTTTTTGTCTCATCTCCGGGAAGGCGGAAGTCACCAGTCTGCTTTGTGTGGGCCCATGTCATCCCCCGTGCCCGTCAGCTGTGCCTACCGAATTCCACGGGCTTGCTCCAGGCACCATACCACCACTTCCTGCGGTTCAGACCCCTGACCCGCACTGTCCTGGGCACGGTGGGCATTTTGTTTTCAAAGGAATACATGGTCCCCGACCTTCCTGAGACTTCGATCTGTGCGGGAAAGCAAGAAGTCAGCCACAGGGGCTTTGATTAACCCAGTGGTTTCACGTGCTCTTGGGATGTGGGAGTCACATGTGCAGGGCAGGATCACTGACGGCTCACCTGAAGCCACAGAGTCTCACGAGGGCTTCCCCTCCCTACATCTGCTTCCCAGCCAGGATGGCGTGGACAAGCTTCTCTGTGGCGTCCACCCCTGCCATGACCTTCCACACTTGCCAATAGCCTAGGGAGGGGCTGTGACCTCCTCAAACTGTGAGCCCACATAAATCTCTCTGCCTTTCTAATGATGTTCTCGTTTAGAAGCCTGGCTTAACAGTACGCTGTGGGAGACATTTGGAAGCATTTGGAGATGCCGCCTAGGGAAGCCACAGTCACTCTGTAAACTGAATCTAAGAATGAAGCTATCTTATTACAGCCAAGCCTCATGAAGTCAACCTTTCCTCTCTCACACTGTGACTCGTGGGTACTTTGTCCCAGTGACCAGGAAGAAGCTTAGGGACTGTCCACAAACATGACTGAGCTGACCTCGAACTTACCAGTGGAGTGTCATCGTCAAATGTATTGTCCTAGAAGGAAAAAAATAAACATGAGTCTCTGTTTAGCATTAATAAGGATTTTCACAGAAGCATTTAAACTCCTTGGTGCTGCTGGATGTGTGGAGAGATAGGAGACAGTGAGGTATGTCACCAGTGGAGTCCAGACCAGTTTCTGTTCATCTTTGCCTAAAGACAGTTGGGAAGAGCCTTGTCCCGTGTGCGTCCCACTGTAAGGGGATTTTGCTCTCCATTTCCATAAATTTTATGATGAAAACTTTTGAACTCAAAGCGTTAAAACGAATCTGGCTGTGGTGACTCATTCCTGCTGCGCCAGAAAATGGCAGATGAGTCAGGAGGGTCGCAGTGGGATCTGGATTACAGAATGAGACTGGGTACCAAAAATTTTTTTTGATAAAAAACTCTTAGGCAATACTTGATGTATATTATGTATTTTCTATGTGTCCTAGGGACTTTTCTTTAGTATAAATAAATGTATAAATAAATAACTAAATATATAAACAAGCCATCACATACACATGGGGCCTTCCCTAGTGTTCACAAGCTGCTGGCCTAGAGAGATGAGGACATGGAAAGTGGCCCAGGAGAACATGAAATGGCCCCGGACACGCCTGTCCAGGTGAGCACAGCTGGTGACACACGCACAGTCCTTCCCCTCCCCACCTGGCCCTGCTAACTTGAATTCAACATCTCTGTCCTCTCCTACATCTCTCTTCGGTAGCCAGGACCCATCGCTGGTTGCCCTGGAGATCCATGTTTCCATGACAACCTTCTCCCCTCCCCGGAACACTTCAACCTGAAGACCTTGTGTGTGTCCTCCTCTCCCACAGCAGTTGCTCCTTCCCTTCCAACTCTGCACTCCCACGGCCCTGGGCTTTTTCAGGTGGTGGCAGATGTGCATGTCCTTTCTGCAGCTTCTTGGTGGACCAGGGCCTCTGCCTACTCACCTTCTGTTTCCGGAAGTCGAGCTGGTACCTGAAATCCGCAGGGTTCATGGGTCCCAGCGTCTGAGGCTGCTCCCACCACACGATGCAAGAAAACTCCTGGCAGTGAACGGTGACTCTCTCAGGAGCTAAGATGCCCTCTGTAGTGACAGCCCAGGACACACGAGTTAGAGAGGACCCCCTACCCAGATCAGTACCAGGCATGGAAGGGAAGCCAAGCCTGGTCTGCCTGGCACGGGATCAGAGCCACCAACAGCAACAGGTGACAACTGGAGCACTGCCAGTGATGAGCGGCCTTGAGACGGTGACCCAGAAGCTGAAGGTGTGAACGAGACGGCAGAGGGGGTGGAGGAGTCCCGGGTAAGGAACAGGGGAGTAAAAGAGGCGGGAGAGAGAAGGCTGGAGAATCCTAAGTGTGAACAAGTCCTGAGCAGCAGGACGGGGACAGGGACCAGGACGGGAGGCTCTACGGCCACCAGGGACAGGGCATCAGACAGAGACGTAAAGGAAACAGAGAGGAAGGAAGAGACTGAGAACAGAGAGAGAGAAGGGAAGAAAGGCAGGAGTAAAACAGGGGGAAGGACAAAGAGGGAAAGAAGGGAAGGGGGAGCCGTGGGAGGGATCAGGAGTGAGGAAATCCGGGAAGAAGGACGGACGGGATGGAGAGAAAAAGAAGAAAAACACGGTGGAGAGAAAAGGGAGAAGAAAGGAGACAGAACGCAGGAAGGAAAGAGGGGAGAGAGGACGGTGATGGGGTGGATGTACAAGGTGCCAGAGACTGGGAGATGGGGTGTAGCCGGGTGCAGACGCCCCACACGGTGTCCACCTCCTAAACCGTGAGACCCAGGAACCTGCCTCGTGTGCAGTGAATGCGGATTTAGGGAAATGTTGACAGGGAGACGCAGTCCCGAGCCCACGTGGCCCTGAATCCAGTGAGTCTCCATTCGGGGAGACAGAAGAG
>PVKB01007837.1:0-26211 GCA_004027205.1 Ctenodactylus gundi
GGGGAAGCTAAAACTAAAAATCAAACAAGCCAATATATATTACGTTTTCAGAACAATGCACAAATCAGACAGAAAAATCAGACAGAAAAATCAACAAAGAACAAAGAAATACCTCAATTAAATACACTCTAGACCAAATCGTCCAAAAAACATTTACAGAAAACTCTATTCAAAATACTTGGCTTTTCTCATTAGCCAATAAATCATAAAGTGCATCTACATTAAAAAAGAAAGGTCACAGTTTGCAGATGATGTATACTATCATATACAAATGCCCCAAATTCCAGCATTAAGAATTAATAAACAAATTCTGAAAAGTTTCAGCATACAAAATCAACATTTAAAAAATTTTATTATACAGTCTAATGCAGAATAATCTGAAATAGAAATCAGGAAAACATCTATTTTAAAAACAAGTACAAGAAATGCTTAGAAAGAGATTTAATAAAGTGGTTGAAAGCTCTCTACAAATGAGTAGAGTGATAGATATAGAGTGAAAAAGTAGGGAATAGAGAAGTGATCGGAGTGCCGAGATAGACAAGCCAGAGAAATGAGATCTGAGTTCAACTGCACAGCAGAGTGATTTTTGTCAATAACAATGCATTATGTAACAATGCATTATGTGCTTCAGAATAACCAATTGGAAATTCCCAATATCTCACTGAAAGACATGACAGGTAAAGGAGAAAATAAATATGTTAATATATTGTATACATTGCATAAAATCACATTGTGCCCCATGAGTGTACATAATTATGCTTTGCCAATAAAATACTAATTTTTAAAAGTCACCTAAAAAAGACACTGACAACATAAACCATAAATCACCAATGAATCAACTTAAAGGATATAAACAATTGGAAAGAAATGTAGTGTTCGCATGCTGAAAGAGTCAATATTGTTTAAATGCCCATATTACCAAAAGTGACAAAAGACTGTGTTTCTTATTAAAATTTCACAGATGCAGACAAAGCAACTCCTATGGATCACAAGCAACTCCAATAATAAAAGCCGTTTTGTACAAAAATAGTAAATCAGGAAGCATTATTTCACATGGCTTAATTAATTTAACCTTGAGGTAGCCATCATGGCATGGTGTTAGCATAAGAAGATTATCCCACCAACACAACACAATTCAGGGCTTAAAATTCAACTACATATCTACAATATGACTGCTTTTACCACAGATGGGAACAACACATTATAGTAAGGATGATCTCTTTAATTATCGACGTTGCGAAAACTGGTACCCATATGCAGAAGAGGGAAACTGGGTTTCTCTCACCAATTGAAAATATTATCTCAAAATGCATAAAATACTTAAACATAAGAAGAGAAATTTGAACTTCACAGAGGGAACAGGAAATACTTTAAGACGATGAAATGAGAATGGCAGTTTTTGGACCACATGCTAAAACATAGGAGACTAGAACAAAATCACGTTAACATCATAAAGCAAAAAGCAAAAAACAAAGTGCAGAATTAAGGAAATATATAGATTTCATGAATAAGCTTAAAGGAGAAAATAATTATAGATTATATATGCTGAAGGACTGTTTTTCAGAATATACAACATACTAGATAATCTTAGAAACAGCCTCCAAATAATTAATTTTAATACATAATAAATTTAACTATTTTTCAAAACAACCCATAAAAATGGTCAACAATTTTCTGAAAAGGGTACTCAACCTTATTAATTATTAGAGAAATTCAAACCAAGCTCTCAATGTAATATCACTTTATCCAATAAGAATGACTGTTCATAGAAAGTCTAATAACAACAAATACTGGTGTTAATGTTAATAAAGGGAAATATTTTTGAACTGTCGGTGGCAATGTAAATCCGTTCAGTCATTGTGCCGTTTCTGTGGTTCTTTCTTAAAAAACCTCTGTACCCGAGGATGGGGTTATAGGATCATATTTTGAGGATGAGAATTCAAACTCACGTCCTCTTATCTTGATTCTGTTAATCTTAACAATGCACATGGTCATAATAAAAAAAAAAAGTTTCACTAAGTATTTGAAACCTAAATTCATACTCGGGATTTCTGGCATTAAGGTTTTCACCAGAGTAATTACAGAAAGTCCTTACATTAGGAAAGTATTGAGCCATAAGTTTCAAGTCAATAAATTTTGCTTTCAGTGAGAAACCTAAACAGACACAGGTATCTAGAGCTTAAATGGCTATGAAGAACTCAAGTAAAATGGAACACAGAAAGAAACAAACACCACAGATGCATGAAAATAGAGTCTAGACTGTGAAGGACAAAAAGCTGTTGTGACCATTGCATTCACTCTTTTTTGATTTCTCAGTTCTTTTTTGAATAATGGCTTCATTGTCAAATCAGTGTAATTACAGAATGAGTAACAGAGGAGAAGAAAATCAGTAGCCACATACATTTTGAAAGAACGTCAATTTTTTGTTTCTACATCATTGGTGTATATATAGATACACACATGGAGTGTATAAACATATTGCACAATTTTATACACATATACATTTATGTGTGTTTCCCAAAACGATTATTCTTGGCTTGAAAATAGTGAATTTAATTGTATAAAAGTATTTTGATACCATCATATTTTAACTTGCTAAATATTACTTGAGAATGTTTAAAGAAAGGTGATAATTATAAAAGAATTACTAGAAAATGTTAATGTAATTTTAAAAATGAAATCTCTATGTATGAAAATAATTACAGAATAAGCTAATTTTTCCAAAAATTTGAAATTATAAAGAAAATCCAATATTACTCCATATTGGTAGTCAACAATATGAAATGAGTGTCTAGAGAATAATTACAAAGACACTGGTAACAATTAATTTGTAATTTTAAAATTTTACTTATATATTACAAATTTTAACTTAAAATTAATCTGATAAAGCTTATAAGTAAATATTGAAAGTGATTTCATAAATAACTACTCTATTCAATAGCTCAGCTGCATTGAAAATCTATGAAAGCCTTGAAACTAGACAAATATTTAAAAAATAAACATTCTCCCAAGAGAAGTTCATTTTTTTGTGAAATTTTTTTGTGACTCTCACATTCACAATTGAAAAATACAGACACCTGCTTCTAAAGAAGTCATGAATGTTTAATCTTACCAAACAGATTATTCCAGCGAGATCCAGGCAAACTGAAATGACCAAGTCAACATGAAAACAAAACACTCTCTACCCCAGAGGTGTTTCCTAATGGTGTCTTCCCTCAATCATTTTATTTTGTCCATTTATTGAGGCAGTGTCTCTCACTCTGTATCATTTTTTAAATTAATGAAATTTGTATTTTGATTATTATATCCATTTATTTTTTAAAAATATGTAACATATATATTAATCATTGATAAAAGTGTTTATAAGACTTTTAATCACTTTCTGCTCTAATAATAAATTACATATAGTAATAAATTCTGTACCTCATTATTATTTCAAGTTATTTTAGTAATGTAGTTTTTAAAATGAAACTTTATTCTATATTTAAAATGTTTCTATGTTGTCTTTGAAGACTAGTCCTATAATAAATGCGTTATAACACATACTCAAAGTATCTTGTTTGACTTGTTTGAAATAATTTTTCTTCATCCTATCAAATTGCAAAAAGTTAACATAACTTCAGGTTCACAAGAGAGTTCAGTCCTGTATGAAATGTCTGTGTGTGTTTGTGTGCTTGTAACTACTGTTACAGTACAAACACATTTAAAAAACAATAAAATGTGGAAAAAATCCTTAACCCACGGTCCCTGGTAACATGTAATGTAAGCCTACAATTGACGACTTCTGCTTGGTTTTCAGCACTTGCTCCTTGTAGTTGAGTGGATTTTAAATTCATCTTTGGTTAAAGATATAAATCAAATATTTAGAATCATTTTTCACATTTTATTTAGAACCTGTAACAGAGTCAAAGTTTGCAATCATTCTACTCTCCCTGTCAAAAACTAGAGCTAGCAAAAGCAAATATAGGACAGAAGAACATGAGCCAAAGTGTGTATGCCTGCTAAAAACTCCGGGCCAGCAGTAATTTGAAAATCGAAAAAGAATGGCTTACACTACAAATTCTATCAGTTTTCTTTCCAAATATATATTGTGCATGTTCTTTTCTTTCCATACATCACCATGACTATTCTTTTTTAAAATTGCTTTGTATATTCTACTGTAGTGTCTACAGACAACAGGGAGAACTTCATATTATGTGTACATAATTTAAGGACACAGGCAATATCTGCTGAAATCATTGACTTCGTAGTAGACAGAAATCTGAACTCATTTTGGCTTCCAAGATCTTACAAGGGCAATACAGTTCATCAATAAAATATAAGCGATTGTTAGATATAGCAATATGAATAATCACTTATGTTGATTGACAAAAGTCAGTTTTTAAAAATGACATATTACAGGCTTCTGTCTTACATTTCAGAGAAGTTAAAAAAGCAAAAGGGTAAGAAAAACATTTTCAGCATTTTCTAGAAGTGAGTGGCAGAAAGCAGATATATGGTTTAAAAAAACTATATTTGAGAATTTGGGGATAAAATAGAATTATTCTGTTTTCTAACTATGTTGATGTTTGTACAAATGTACACATATTAAGATATATATATATATATATATATATATATATATATATATATATATATATATTTGTTAATTTTAAAAGCAATTAGTTGCCTAACTATGTGTGTGTGTGTGCGGTGTGTGTTTGTGTGTGTTAACAGAAAGCCTATTTTATAAACAACGATGATTCTCAGGTGTTACACATATGAATTTAGATACATATTGAACACGATTAATCTTGCATCTTACAATAAAAAGCAATTGTGCTTTTTATTGGACTGATATGAATGCTCTGTATAGTAAAAGGTGATTTTTTGTTTGTTTGTTTTTGTATTTTGAGACAGGGACTTGCTCTGATGCCCAGGCAGGTCCTGAACTCACTATGGAGCCCAAGTTGGCCTTGGATTCACACCAATCCCCCTACCTCAGCCTCCTGAATGCTGAGATTACAGGTGTGTGCCACCACATCCAGCTTATGTGGTGCTGGGCAATTGAACTCAGGTACTTAATGGTTGACATAGCACTTGCTAGGTGAGCACGTTAGCTGCTGAGCCATTCTCGCAGCCCCTGAAAGGTGATTATTATATTTCTTTCATGAGAATGAAAGTTTCATAACTCATAGGCATCACAAACCACCCACAGATCTTGTAAATTAAGATCAGTCATGAAGAAAAACTCTTTTTACTATTGAAATATTCAATGTATTTTATGATAATTTTTTATTGATTACCAGCCCAAGAATAGAAAAGAACTAACAAACTACCATGAGGACTTCTCCTGCAATCTCTTCATTATGTTGAGACCAAAACGTACTCTTGATCATTTAGTGATGGAGACACATTGGAATAATAGCAGAGATAGATTAAAAACATGTTTTATCTATATGTGGAAATGTTTTTGAATTTTAAATATGATTTATTTTACTTTAATTACTAATTTATTTTCAGAAAACTGAAAGTATTGACTAGCATGATTCTGAGAATGAGAAATAAAGATAAGTGGAAAATTTGAAATAAGCTTTTTTTTAAAACAAAGAAAGTAGAAAGTGTGAATCATATACAGCAGAACTCATTGCTCCAACATCTAAATGACATATACAATACGTCTAATAGCATTACTTTTTTGACTAGGTTATATTAAAATATACAGAAAATTGAAAATTTATCATGAACAAATTATAAAGTAAGAAATGTAAAGTGAATAAGTAATTTTAAAGAAATTCAGTGTTATTCAAGACAATTTTTACTGAACACACCATTTTTAAATTTTTATTTCAATTTGCTGTTGCTACAGTTTCGTGAACATGTTAATTACACATAACCTGAAGAATTTCTGCCAGTATATATCATTTTTGTCCTTTTTCTCTCATCCTTCCACTTTATGTCCTCCCTCCCAACTCTCGGTGCCTCCTTTCTTTTCTCGCCAGTACTTCCCCTCTCTCTTTCATTAAGAGCCTTTTATACACATATTCATGGCAATCTTATAAGACAGAATCCATGTGATACTTCATCTTTTGTGTCTGGTCACAACAGAACATTCCTGACACCAGGTGACTCTATTTTATTGCAGATGTTTCATATCTATCGATGTTGATGACTGTATAATATCCCATTTTGCAGATATACTGCATTTTCTTTATCCATTCGTCTGTTGATGGGCATTTAGGTTGTTTCCAGGATTTACCTATTGCGAATTGTGGTGTTATAAACATGTCTATGTTTGTCTCTAGAATGTGGTAACTTTAGTTCTCCTGTAAAAATGCCCCAGAGTGCTGTAGCTGAGTACGATGAGGTATCTAGAAATCACTCGTCTGTTTTTCATAGTTATTGCACCTATTTTTGACAACAGTGTAGAAATGTTCCTTTTCCCCTCACAACCTTGCCAATATTTAAGTTTTGACTTCTTTAGGAAAGCTGTAAACATTGCGGTGACATGGAATCTGTGTTGTTGTTGTTGTTATTGTTGTTGTTGATTTTGTTGGGTATTTTTTAGACACAAAACATATAGCAATCCTACCTCTGCTTTTTGAGTTCAGAAAAGGTACGTGTGTTCTCTCACCCAGCTAAAGTTGTGCTGGGGAATTGAACTCAAGGCCTGTACTTGTTAGACAAGCATTTTAACCACTAGGCTATAGTCCCCACCCTCAGTGTTGTTTCCACTCCTTCTTCAAAATTTATTAGTAAATATAAATGATACACAACTGTTGCATAAAACTTGAGATTGACATTCATATATATATATATATATATATATATATATATATATATATATATATATTGCAGCAAATTTCTATTTCCTTCCTATCCTGTTTTCAGCCCTCCCACATCCATCTTCATTCTTCCTAAAATAAGTAAAATCGTTTTGGGCTTTGCATCCTAAAGCCACTTAAGGGAGAGAAGAGAGCAGGATGAGCCTTTTTAAAGATCTTGACCTGAGAAAATAAATATATTTCATTCCAAAAAGCAAGTATTCAGTAATGAAAATTGAGTTTGAATATATAGACACATTTTAAAAATGCAAACATTATGCAATGTACATTCATTGAAACAGTATCATACCCTATTAATATGTGCAATTTTTATGTATCAGTAAAATTAAATTATAAAAATAAAGGATAAATATACTGATATTAGATTTTAAAAATTGTAATCATCTTTCTAACAATAAAATTGAAGTATAATAGTCCACTTAAAATAGTAATACTGAAATTAAATCATATGATATTTAAAAAATAAAGAATATGAAGTACTTAACATAGATTGTTATGGAATGAAGAGAATAACATAAAAATGGTAAAAATAGTGTTTGACATAGAAGTAATAGTTTATGATTTCTGCAGTTTAGAGATAATGAATAGTAAAATCATCCAAATGAGTGACAATTGGAAAGGTGAAGTTTCGAAAAGCATATTACTGACCTTTCAGTTTATCATCATTTTCATTTATTAATCAATAATAGACACTTTTAACTCAGAGAAGTGTTTCACATGTTGTAAAAGATTGATCCCTTCCTGTTTTAAAAACACATCTAATTAGATTAAATTTAGAATGAGATGCACTTTTTTAAGAAAAGAAATTACACCTTTAAGAAATACCTACTCTAACAATTCCTTTTATGAGATAAAGGCAAGATGTCTCAAATGTAGTCTGCATATAACAAGAAAACAAGTGTGTGTGTATCTGAAGGAATAAAGAACAAGTGAAATGTTGATAAATCCTTTGACTGGAAAGCAAAACCCAGGAGGAGGATGAAGGAAGTGATCTCACAATCTTTATGTCTTCTGACTCTGAGAGCCACAGAGGTATTTCTATTGTAGAAAAATTAGCTGTTCAAAGGAGAAAGACAAGTTGAACAGGAAATTCCCAAACATAAATAATTTTTAAAAGGAGAAATAAATCCAGGTGTAAAAGCAACAGGATCCTAGAGAAATATGATAAACCACAACTAACTAGCACTTCATTTATCTTATTGAAATTCAATTATAGAATCTTCTTAGGAATCACTCCTTGCAAATAATAATAAAGAGTTATGGGATAGAGAATACAGGCCCTAACTTGTAGATACTTACACGCAAAACAAAAGACTTGTAATAGGAAAAAAGGGATAGCTCTAAGTACTTGTACTGTTCTCTGATCGTATAATTCTAAAGTAATCTGGAAATAAAAATGTATAAGTTTATTAAGTATTCCCTTTGAAGCTGCATATTCATAAGAATATCTATTAATGAGTATTTTAACATGTTTAGATTGAAGTTTCACTTGACAGAAACTGACAGGACTTAAATTTGTCATAAAAAATATAGCCAGGTTCTGCATTATATCAAAGTATCCTTTATCATGTATCACTTCATGAAACTGCATCCCAAATCGATGTTTAGTAATGATTAGTTCTACTAATTTAATAACATGTTTCTTGGGGAATAAAGAAAAATCCATCATTTTAAAAGTTCTTTCTCTTTTCATCTCACACTATCAAAACAGCAAATGTTGACCCAGAAAAAAAAAATACTTCTCAGTTGCTTTATTTCCCTTTGTATTAAGTGTCCAAATGTAATCATGGTGCCTAGAAAATAATTAGAAAAATAAGGTATACATAAATAACTGTGGGGAAAATTTAAGGACAAATTTCACAGCATGAGGATTGAGTTGAAAAAAGTCTAATCAAAAGAATCATTCTAAGCCTTCTAATGATCTCAAGTCAGCAATATCCAGAGGTAGTTGCTTCTGCTTTTATATCTCAGAGGTCTTGAGAAAGCATCTCAAATTTAATTGTAGTGTGACCCACTTGCTTTCTTAAACATTGGCAGAGGAAAATCTCCTGTCTGTTGCATTGTTTTGTGCCTGAATAAGTTAGTACAGGAAAGGCACTTGAATGGTGTTCTCCGCAAAGCAAGTGACTAAAAATATGAGGGACATAAGATATGTTGGCCGCGATATCCGATTCTGAAAGCTTTCATTTTGCATAAATGCGTGCAGTGGACAGTCTTTCCATGAAATATAGTTCTCAGAACCAATTTAATTAATGAAAGTAATATCAAAATGAATATTAACGGACCAAATAGAGCAAAATAATCTAAAAACAAAAAAATGCAAAAGTCTACATAAAATCATAAAAGCAGAATTTTTGCCTGTGAATAATTTATAAAAGTTTTCTTAATACACAATGGTAACTAATGCTAATGTAAGCAGGATAAAAGCCATCCCAGTATTGTGAGATTTCAAATACTCAGATTAATTATCACAACCTGAAACAATGGTCACAAACTAGCAGATAAAGTTCCTTTTGCCAAGAAAATTGAAAAGTGACAGTCAACTTTATAAATGTCCACATTCAATTGACATGTTACGTGCATAACTTGCATTAGGACAATAACATCTGGCTTCAAATCAAAAGGTATTCTTTTATAATATGTTATTTCTTTATTGTTAAGTTTTAACATTATGCTTGCATGTAAATGTAATTTTCAGATGCTACTCATGTAGAATCTCCTTAGACATAGATTTCTTAAGTACTTAAGGTTTTCCTCTGGTCCATATTCTCTTCTTATGAGTTCTTATTTTCCAAATATAGTTCTTTGAATACCAAATTCACTTCTTGGCAGAATTCTGTACATTCTCACTATGTAATTTATCATCTTTTCAATAATCCTTCTGGCGTCAAAGCTTGTGCCTTCTACTTCAAGTGGCCGTCAGTTACATCCTTCAACGTTCATGAAAGGCAACATAGCATTAGCAGCCTTTATTACTCAAAGACTTTGCCCCTCAAAATCTGGTTCTGTAGCCTGGCATTCTCAATTTTCGGGTTACCCCAATTCGAAGACACAAAGTCACTTTCCACACTCAGTTTTCCTTTGGGATCTATATCTATTGTTATCTTCAGGGAACATGTTAAGTCCCTCCTTCCTTTTCTATCTTCTGATTCTTTCTTGGAATTTTATTTCCTAATTGTTATTGGAAAGGTTTTTATTAACATATCGTTGTATATGCTCTGATCTTTTCAGCATATTCTACCTGAAATTGATATTATGAAAATAATCTTGACATATTATATACTTATTTTTATTACATCTCTCTTCAAAATTCTCAATGACTGTTACCATCCTTGTTTTGCTTTGTTTGATACCTGCATTGAGCCAAGGACTTTCATCTTGCACTGAGTTACCTCCATGCCATTTTTTTTTTAAATTCTTTTTAGTTTTAGTTTTCATCAGTTCCTTGTGTATTCTAGTTATTAGATTTATATTTGAGGTATAGTGATGAGGTTTTTCGCATTCTATCAGTTTTAATTCATTCTGATGACATTTTCTTTTAATCTGCAGAAACATTTTATTTTAATATAATGCCATTTGTTGAAAAATAGACTCCTCAAAACTGAAGATCTGATTAAAAAATGGTCGACTGAAATGAAGTCAGTTCTCAGATAAACAAGTTCAAAAGACCAGAAAACTCAATGAAAAGGTGTTCAATACCATTAGTCATTACAGAAATGAAAATCAAAATAGTACTATAGTATCATTTTACCCCAGAGACAATGATGTACATCAAACACCCAAACAGCAATTGATGGTGGTGAATTTATGGGGGAAAGGAATGTTTTTATAATGTCAGTGGGATTGTGAATAGTTACAGCCACTGTGGAGGGCAGTATGGAATTTCTCCCAAGGGCTGAAAATAAATGTTCCATTAGATCTAGTGATATCTTTTCTGAGCATCTTTCCAAAAGAGTTTTAAAAAAAAGATAACAGAGGTACATGTATATCCATGTTCATAACTGCACAATTAACAATGGCTAAACTGTGGAAGATGCAAAAATATCCGTCAACAGACCAATCAATACAAAAATTATGGCACAGGTACACCGTGAAGTACTACTCTTCCATAAAGACAAATAGATTTGATGCTTTTGGAGGTAAATAGATGCAATTTGAAACCATTATGCTCAGTGAAGTGAGTCTGGTGCTGAAGGGTAAATACCATGTGTTCTATAATATGAGAAATCCAGAATATAGTCATTGTATAGAACAAAATGGGGTGATAGTGTGAGTTAGAGGGGATGGAGCAGGTGAGGGAGGGCCGGAAAAGGGGGAGGGGTTGTAATTTTGATGCAATCTATGTGCATAAAATAATCTAAAATCTATCTCAACAATTACATCATGTGCTTTTTTTGAGAACATAGAATTTGTGTTCTTATAATACCTTTACATTTTCAAGCATATCTTTTGGTGATTAAGAATATAGGAAGTTTTTTATGTAATTCTATTAGTAAAATAGAACTCTATAGAATAAATATATGTTACATCCGTGATGACCCTAAGTAACAATCATTGCTTCTGCTATGAAAACTGGCCATCTATATGGCTAGTGAGATGTGAATTCTCACTTTAATATATTTCAACTACTAGAATTCCCTAATTAATATCCATATTATACTTCATTGTATATATTTACCTGTGGCTGCAAGAGTCAAATAGCAAAGTTTATTTCTCATCCAGATTGATTATGTTGCTAATCTTACATTAACTTTTTTTCTGGGATCTGATATAATTTACTGGGAAAGCTCTATGAAGAAAGCTAGTTTCGTGTAATTTTTTTTAAAATCAATTATTCATTGAGCAAATATGTATTAAGTACCTTCAATGATCATGACACTAAGTTGAACCAAAAAGAATATGGTTCTGCAGTAGTACATTTACAAGCCTGTTGATATCTTTCCTCCTCTTAGAGGACAATAAAACCACTCAGCCGATTTTGACACAAAATCATCCCAAGTGTGTAGTGTGTATCTCCGTAGTCAGGATATTTCTGATTTAAGAAAGTAGCCTACTTTAAGACCCATCTGTTTGGTGGAAGCTTATTCCCTTCTATGCTTTCAAAATAAAGCCACCATCTTGAATATTGGGGAAAAAAGAATTTTACTTGCATCTTTAATATCTTTAGTCTTAGTAAGATATTCATTCATTGTTTATATAGTAAAATTCAATGAGAAAACCCCTTGTACATTATTTTCTTGTTAATTCATATGAATCATCACACCTTTTCACTAGTTTCCATAGTCTCTGCAAATGCTGGTCCATCCTCATCCACAATTTTTGTAGATCCATTGACTAGATGAGACTCAAATTAAACTATACTATTGTTTCTTCTCTTTCTAATTCTGGTGTTTTACTGGAATCTCTTACCAAATGCCAATTAGATGCACTGACACTTTAGAGAAGTGGATGTCACTTAAATGATATATTCTATGTCAGGTATTGTTCTACAATAGCTTATAATTTGTTAATGACATTACACACTGTGAAGGTATGATAATTGTATTTCTATCTTATAGGTGGGAATGAAATAACTGGTTCATAACCAGGAAATAGCAGTGCCAAAGTTCACATGCAGGCTGGATTTAGCTGTTGCCTTTGTTATTGTCACCTTACAGTCAATCTTAAATGATGTCAAAAGTGAAGAAATACTTTTTAAAATTCATCTTATTTCCCCCAACATAATATTGAGAAATGTTAGATACACTGATAATTATTGCTCAAGGAAAGATTTATTCTCATATTCAAAAAGCAATGAATATTTTTTTAATGAACTTGTACAAATAAGAGTCAAAAGAACACTCAGTGAGTGTCATGAGGAAGAGTCACTGTGAAAAGCCAGCTGCACTTTTTCAACTGATCATAATCATTTGAAATTGAACTCTAAAACTTGGCTAAATTTCGAATGTCAACTTGGAATCTTTGCAACAATCTTTTAGATTATTTTCATACATTTCTTTTTACTAAATCTTAAATTAAAAATAGGAATTTTCAATAAAAATATGTTTTTCTTCATAGGCATTCCAAAATTATAATGGGTCAGTTTTTCTTTTAATTTATTAGATTAAAAGCAGATATTTTCTGGACAAAACTTTTCCTGAAGAGTCAGTCCTCCTGGTGCTTATAACATTACTCACATAATAAGTAAATCACAGCTTTACTGCTTTATATTTGAGGACAAAATATTCTTTCTTTCCATCATCTTGATATGTGTGTATGAGATATATAATGTTTACATTAAACTTGATTATTTTGTGTACCTAAATAGTTGTATAAAAATTACAAACCTTTCCCCTCTCCGTTTTTGGCCACCAGATACCTTCCCCCTTCCCATGAGTTCCAGCCATCTCTATTCCCCATTTAGCTCTCTGAAATGATTGCATTCTGGATTAATTATATAGAGAAGCCATGTGATATTTAACCTTCCGCATCTGACTCACTTTACTGAGTATGATAGCCTCAAGTTGTATTTATTTACCTGAAAAAGCCTCAAAGCTATCTGTCTTTATAGATGAGTCATGCTCCACTATAATTTATGCATCCATTGGTCTATTGTTAGGTAGTTTGATGTCTTCCACATTTTAACTATTGTTAGTTGTGCTGCTATGAACATGGGTGGATATGTGTTTCTTTTATATGATTCTCAGATTAGGTGTCACCAGATCAAAGAGAATATTTATATTCAGGTTTTGACAAATTTCCATGTTGCCCTCCATAGTGGTTGTACTAGTTTACATTCCCACCAGCAGAGGCAAATTCAAGTGCACTCAGCTACCTGATCTCTGATAAAGAAGCCAAAAGCATAAACTGGAAAATGAACAGCCTTTTCAACAAATGGTGCTGGATAATTTGGGTTTTCACATATAGAAGAATGAATCTAAACACACACCTCTCACCATGCACCAATATTAAAACTAGGTGGATTAGAGACCTAAATATTAAAACTATTAAACACTGAACCTTCTGGAAAATAAAGTCAGCAAAAATCTAAAAGATATAGATGCAGGCAAGAACTTTCTTAATAAGACACTTAAAGCAAAATATAATAGCCACCAGAATCAACAAATAGGATTATTTCAAATCTAAAAGAGTTTCTGTATGGCAAAGGAAATTATAAACAAAGTAAAGAGAAAACAGGTATAATGGGAAAAAATTCACCACCTATACCTCAGATAGGAGTCTAATAAATAGAATATACAAGGAGCCGAAGAAAAACAAAGCCATCGAATTCAAAGGCACCGTTAAAAAATGGGCAACTGGCTCAGATAAAGAAGTCCATATGGTCAGTAAGTCTATGAAAATATGTTCAATATCCTTTACCCATTAGATAAATGTAAATCACAATATCACTGAGACACCATCTAAACCCAGAATGAATGGCATAAATCAAGAACTTGAACAGCAGTCACTGCTGACGAAGTTATGGTGAAAAAGGAACCCTCTTACAGTTCAGGTGGGAGTGTATAAAGGACAGAAATACTCTGTGACTTCCCCTTAAGAGAAGGTTTGACACTATCAAATGTCTTTTCCTCCAGTGTAAAACACCTTCTCTGTAACTGAAAGTTATTGAAAATTCTAAAGAAACACAGCATTCTTTTTTCATAATTCCTGTAATCCTTTTTTCCTCTCTAAACCATAAAGTTAATTATGTATCTATTGATTTTACTCTACCATTGTTTATGAATACTCAGTTTTTTTTAATAAAGAAAGTCACTGTCTCCTAGGTCACAGTTTCAGGTATCAAAGATATGTACTAAAAGAATCTAGCTAATATAATTTATCATCCTCAGTTAAATTCAGAGAACATTTTCAGCTCATATTTGAAATCTTAACGTTTTTCTTAAAATTTTTTTACTGTAGTGAGGTCTACTTAATTACATTTTCATGTAAAAGATATTTAATTATAGGACTATATCATGCAATAATATTCATGTTGTTATGTAGACGCCTGTAGAATAAATAGCAATCATGAAAGATAATTTTTTTTAGTTAACTCAACTAACAGTTACCTACAAGAACTTGATGTCAAGAAACCAAACCTGATGACTTAGAAAATCTGACCTCAAACTTCTTTCTATACTCTATAACAGATTTGAAATTGCATTTTATAACTTTTCAGTTTAAAATATTATAGTTTCATACAAAGTTACAAGTAATAAAACAGAGAGATCCTAAAATCATTTTCTCTTCTCTTAGATTTCCTCCAAGAGAACATCTTGTACAAGTATAACCCCACTATAATGCAGTTCCACCATCCAGAAAATACTGATGAAATCCTACTGAATTACTGATATATTACAGGAAATATGTTCACTCAGTTCATTGTGTTTGTGTAAAGCTTGTACACACGAGTCTTTGTGCTTTCCATGTACAGACTCAGAATAATTCTTTCTCAATGACTTCTTACACAACCTTTTATAGCTCTAGACATCTACCTTATTCCGAAATCTCCTACCAAGTTGTAAAAGTTGCTTTGTGGGTTGGGTGCTTAGCCCTTGTCTAAGAAGACCAGGAAGTGAAAGGCCCAGGCTTCAAATCTTCAGTGCCAGACAATAGGTGAGTGTTGACATACGTGTCTCTAATTTCAGCATTTGGGAGGTTGAGACAAAAGGATTTCTATGAGTTTGAGGCGAACCAGAGATATGTAGTGAGTTCAGACTGAGACCCCAAAGTGCAGAGATCCGGTCTCAAAAAATAAATCAGTAAATAAATAAAATAGCTCTTTAAATTCCATTCTTTCTTTCTTTCTTTCTCTTCCCTTTCTCTTTCTTCTCTTCTAAAAATGAAAGACAATACCTACATATATTTTAAAGTGTGAAAATAAAACTGGTCCCCAGTCTGTCCAAAACTGGCTCTTTTTCACAATCCATGATGATCTTGATGAATGGCTGGTTTTTAATTAGGTTGAAATCACGCATACAAATTTAGGAATAAGGACATATTCTATATTGGAAGACATGTAAAAAAAAACTAGAGAGACTGTGATCTACCAAACTCTAAACAGGGCAGGTGGAGAACTTCTTATTAGGAATTTAGCAGCAGTTCTAAAAGTCAAAAAATAAAATTCAGACCCACTACTCCAGTTTAGTTAAGACTTCCAGAAAATAATCCTACATTCAACTACCTAGGACATATGAACCTGAGAATCACCATGTGTCTAAAGCTGCCTGGGCTACCTGATGAGTTCAGGGCCAGCCTGGGCTATAGAGGGAGACCTTGTTTAAAACAAAACAAAATAAAACAAAGCAAAAAAAAAAAAAAAGAAATCTGAAAGTTCTGGGCTACATGGTGAGACATTAACGTGCAAAATATTATATTTTCCTGCAGAACGTAATTTTTCAGTTTTGTTTGTGATGGCTCTTTTGTCTGCTGACCTGGAAAATATGAAAGTGCCTTCTTTAAGATTTTATAGAAACATCTTAATTCTCACTTATCTTTAAACAAATTCTTTTACATTTCCTTTTACTTTATTCCTTGCCCCCCATCTTCCCTACACACACATTCAACTTTTCTTACACATCTTTTCAGTATCACCCGGGGTATTATCTTCTGCATGCTCCAACTTCCTTATCTCATTTGCAAAAAGTTATTTATAATTTTTTCAATCTTTCTCAATCCTACTTCATAGTGAATATGCTTATGATTATCTTTAATTTCCACCAGTTTCTAGTGATATTTATTTTTCTCTGTATTTTAGGTGACTTTTATAAAGAAGGCAGATTATTCTATCTTTTTTCATTGTCAAGAAAAAGTTCTATACTGTGTTAAAATTAATTATAAATCTTCGAAGGAATTACTAGATTAATATGACAAAGTTATAGAAGCATGTAGACTATTGGAAAGCTCAAAACTCCTTCTGGGAGTAGAATATCATGTGAAAGACTAAATAAGGTCTAAAAAATTAGAGACAGAACCTTAGAATCATGTATAAATTCAAAGATCAAAGATAACTGTGAGAACAAAGGGCAAGCTGATCTAAAATTGAAAAAAAAAATCTTTTTTTCTTTTGATTCTGAAACTTCATTGAAAATCATGTGAATCTCTAAAATAAATTCTATGAACAGTTCTCTAGTCGTTGAATTATGAAAGAATATATGCAAACATGTATTTTAAATTTTAAGGGAGTTGACTGGATGGTTAGATTTGTAAATCAACTTTGCTAAGCCATGGTACATAGTTTTTGGCTGAACAGCAGTGTAACTGTTGTATAAAGGTATTTTTATATGAGGTTATTATTTAAATCTGTGGATGCCAATGATGAACACATATCACCCATAATGTTTTTAGGCCTCATCCAAAACAATTAAAAGCCTTAAAAGAAGAGATTGGAGATCGTTCAGGAAGGAAAAAAAAAGCCCTTCAGACTTCTTTGGATAACTCAAGCTGCAATATTAACTCTCACCTCCTTCTCCATACCTCTGATCCCTCCTCCTCGATTCAGAGAGTCCAAATGCAGGAGCATCTGATTGAAAAAAATCTCTTGTACAAATATGCCCATAACGGTTTTTCTGGGTAGGCTTAATTTCTAAAAGTCAGCATCTCTATGAAAATCTGCCTGTGTTCTGGTATTCCAGAACGATTTGTGGCTGTAGCTTGTGGCGCTGGGGAACAGCACCTGCTGTCTCTCCAGGATCCTGGCCCCTGAGAAGAGTCTAGGGACCAAGAGTTCACACTGCAATGCTTGGGTGGAGGCAGACAGGGCCCAGGGGACAGGCTCCAAATTAGTCACTAGGCAGCAGGAAATTTCAGAAGCTCGAAGTGCTACTGTGACTATGGCGGGTTCAGAGAAGAAAGAAGCATGTATGTGAACAGAGGAAGCCAGCAGATGATTTTTTTTTTTTTTTAACCATCACTCTGGCCCGAATGAGCCACCACAGTTCACAGGGCCACTTTGAAGGTGCCCGGTGGGACTGAGCAATTTACTGAGTGTATTTGAAGGTGGTGGCCGGTTCTCTCTGCACTTGCTGCCCCATTTCCTTTTCTGAGTCACTGCCTCTCTTTAATCCTTTTCTCCTGTTTCCTTGGGATTCTATTACTCGAAAAAGGAAAGAAAAATAATGCGTATCATTTTCTCTTAGACTTTATTTTGTGTGGGACCAGAGTTAAGACAGGACCTCAGGAATCAAACAATATTTTGTGTGTTAACTCCCAATTCTGCTCGTTGCTAAGAAGTATTTATGCTATAGATGAGATAAACGTTAAATAGTAAAAGTGTATTAATGTCAATTACAGAATGTAAGTACATTCAAGTAATATGAAATCAATAATAACTTATATCATTCATTAATTCATTATTATAAAAATGAGAAGAACAAATAACTTGAATGAACTTCAATCTTCTGTAACTGAGAGCATCGATTAATTTTTAGGTAATTGCATCAACACAGTAGCAAAACATAGAGCTATTTAAAATTAATTAAAGTTATAAAGTTTCTTTAACATATTTTTATTGTATATGAATATTCCTGTTGTAATCTAACTATAAAAGTACAATTCAAACTCTAGTATATTACTTACTTTGAAATAAAACAGAACTTAAGAATATGTATATATATCTCACAATTTTCAAAGTTAAAAGTGAACTTTTAATTTAACAACTTATATTAGAAACCAAGTACTCAATTTATTTTCTTTGTCAAGTAATAATGACAAGTACAACTGTGTAAATATTGTAGTAAAAAGACTTATGTCAGTTTTCTGATCTACAGTAATGAAAATATGTGAATATGTTTAACATTATCAAATGAATTTGTGGAGAAAATATTTGAATTATTCAATAAAGTTAGTTTCAGATTTAAATCTGATATTATAGCAGATGGACACTCAGTCATGTGCAATATTTTTACTAATCATTGTGAATTTCATATTATTTTTATGAACCGTGCCTATTTTCTACATTAATCCACTCTGAATGTTCTTCACTCCACTTGTTCAAGGTAGTTCTGTAATCTGTATATTAATTAAGTCATCTGAATTTTAAAATAGATAATAAAGGGAGAAGTCAGGAGGTGAAGGCTGGAGGGGCTAAAAGTAAACTAGATATCTTTTTAAGATTCGAGAACCTGGAATACATCATATAGAGCTTTAAAATAATGTTATGTACCATTTGCCAACACAAAATATAATTTTACATAATCCATATTTTTAAGAAATAATTTTTACATTAAATAAAATTACCATCCAGTATTTCAACTTCTCACAATTTCATATAATTCTTATTCGACTCTTTATGATTTCTCCGTATTATATGCCATCTCTATATAATCTTTCTTGTTCAATCTAACAACTATTTTTAAAGTCTTTATTGAAAATACTTTTAAATTTCATGGCTTTTGAGGTTACAGAAAAACAGGTATGCTGCAAATGTCAAACAAGAAAAGGCATTTGATTTGGGAGACACCTGACTAGCAGTTAGAAATTTTTTTCTCTGTAAATAGCGGTGTAGTTATTTTAGGTTTTTAAGAAAATATAATCTAATTAGATTTTAATTGAAAATACTAATCTGGTCCCTCCTTACCAGCCTGGAATAGAGAACGTAGCAATGTCCTAACTTAATCAAAACTAAAATAATACTTTAGAAATAAATTGGAGCATTTGAAATGGTAGTAAAACATAGGGAATTTTCAGAAGAGTTGTTTTCCCATTACTTTTTTCATGGGAAATAATTCATAATTTGGAGAACCTGTTTCCTTACAAAGCTGTGGTTATTAAGTTGAAATGTACAATTGATTCAATTTTTTTATGTTTTTCTACTAAAATGTTCATCTTTACTCATCTCTTTGGAGCTAAGATCTCTTCATTACCACACTATTAATTCTATAAGGCAAGTGATAAAAGAACAATTTTATTTATCAGATCATGTTTGCCAAGGCCGTGTGGAATTTAATAAGGACTATTCATGCACTTGGGTGCGAGAGCTCTTCCTCTGACATGGGAAAATACGTTCACGATGGCACAGGTCCATACTCCCAGCGCTTGGGGAAATTGAGAGAAGATGATAAATTCAAGCCCAGTCTAAGCAACTCAGGGACTTAACAAGACACCATATCAAAAAGCAAAAAGCAAAGTGAATTTAGGGTGTACCTCACAGTGAAAATCCTCATCTTGATCCTCAGCAACAAGCATACGAAAATAAATAAAATGCTAAGTTTTGGAAACCAGGTACAGTGGCCCATGCCTGCAGTTGAGATGATCAGGCTGGCCTAGGAATCAGAGAGGGAGAAAATCTGTCAGAAAAATAGGACAAAGAAACAAAAAGTAAAGAGAGAGAGAGAGAGAGAGGGAGAGGGAGAGAGGGAGAGAGTGACAGACAGAGAGAGAGAAACTAGTTTGGAGACTAATATTCAAATATTACAGATTTGAAATCCATAATGAAAACTATTAATACCAAGAGCTTTCATAAAAGTAGTATACTAATTTTGATGAGTCATTTTGTATCTTGCTAGTTGGTATTGTATAATAAGTTATATTCAGAGCATGTGTCACTTACTGAAGGATATTATACGTTACTTGGTTATTTGTTTGTAATTGTTTTTTATACACCCACCGAGAGCATAAAGAGAAGGGAGTGGTTCTTATTTTCTACTCCCTCCAGTACGAGTAGAATTCAGTCTGGCACAAAGTCAGAACTTGTTATGCACGAGTAACAGAAGTGGAAACTTGGCAATACTAATCCAAATAGTTTAATTATTGAAGCTCACAGCTTTTGAAAATTATTACGACAGCTGTAGCAGAATTATATAAATTTGAAAAGGAATTTATTTTTAAATTAAAGTCTATAAATTCATATATTATAAGATATGACCTTACAGAAAAAAAAAGAATTGAGACCAACTGAGGTCTTAGGGAGCTAACTTATATTTGTAAACAAAACCAGAATAATTTTAAGCGACTTTTGTTAATACAAGTAAGTATGGTGATATTCTAGGGGTAGGAAGATCACATTCCTAGGAACAATGATACTGACAGAAGAGATATGTAAATCATGATATGTAAATCTTTCTGGTTTTCAGAGATTTTGAAAGGATTTTTGTTAATATTTAAATTTTTATTTTGCCTATTTTAATGAGTTGGAATAGAATCGAGTTTAATATGAGAGGTTAGATGGAAATGTTAGTCTATTTTTAAATTTTGTTTTACTTTTAGTAAAACCATGTACAATTTCATACTAAAATGAGCTAAAAACTTTACTGAAATATTTACAAGCAAGCAATACACATTTTTTATTTGTGATTTGTTTATACCTACAATTCTGATTGCTCAAAATTACAACTGTACTTTTTCTAACATTTGTTAAAATTCAAAACTTGCAAGTTATAATTACCTTTAATTAAGTCTGCTTTCATTGTTTTTATTTTATTTAAGTGTATTTGATTATTCCTTAAAAGACTTACTCATTATTAAAGTATTAATTAGAAGATAATTCATAGATAAATTCATAGCAAGTACAAAATTATAGACTATATGCAGAGAGAAAATCAACTAATATGGAAATCATTTATAAATAATCATGAAAATATTTTGTCTTTAAATCATGTTAATCATTTATTAATTTTAATGAATTAATCATGTCAGAGTACAAATGAAAACTCCCTACTCAATCAAGATAAAGTTAATAACTATGTAAAGTAGGCATTAGTTTATAAACCACTTACTTTATGATCATTGCCATTCATTAATTATAGGATTTATCTATCCACGCTTGAGTCAGAATATCTGTTTATATATCAAATATAAAAATTAGCAATTATGTAAATTTTCTAAATTTCAGTGTCTTCTTTCCAAAATTTAAAATAACAGTGAAAATAAAGGATGAAAGAAGAAGTAGTAAAAGGAACTCATAGGATATATCTTAAAGATTTAGCTTTCAACTGAAGGTTATCTAAATAAAACATGTGAGAAAACTTGGAGGCATGTTCTTTGTCGTGATTGTCCTAACTGAGTTTGAGGCTGGAGAGGCATGGGCTGCCATCAGGAAGTGGGTAGAGTTCGGAGTTGCTGCTGCCAAACACTGCCTTTCAAATACCAGCAAATCAGGACTCTTACCTTGTCAAATGTGCAGAGTGCCTCAACCACACACTAAACAGGCTCATTTCACTTCCTAGACAAGAAGAGACTGAGTGGATTTGAGCTTAATGATCTCTCTCACTTTCTCTGTCTCTCTCTGTCTTTGTGAAATATATACATATACATACACACACACACACACACACACACACACATATATATATATGTGTGTGAATATATATACACACACACATACATACACATGCACATATATATGTATATATATATATATATATATATATTTATATGTGCACTTATGTTAACTATATTCATATATATATAAAATCATATATTTATCCACATATATATGCCTGTAAATACTGATATAAATGTGGGTATCTAGGCATATACATACTTAGAACTTGCACAGAATATCTACAGTTGTGTTTTACATAAATTATAGGGATTGTTATGATTTTTAAATTAAATGTAAATATTAATATTTTGGCAGCCTATTTGAAGATAGTTTTCATTGATTTTTTTATTCGTGAGGTTGTTGGATCATGTACATGTTATTAGCTAAAAGTTTTAATAACAGAAATACTATAGTACAATTTACACAGATTATAGGGGAGAAATAAACATTTAAGATATAAAAGTTAGAGCAAACATCGCATACTTCGTGAATTTACACATATTTTAGAGACTTAACAATTTATTTAGAATGGAGGGAAGGTAGGTTGGTAAATATTCTTTGGAAAGTAGGAGAAAGATAAGAGCTAAGATTAAGAAGTGTGGGAGAATGTAAAATGTTTAGATTCTATAGAATATAAAATTATTTTGTCCATTTATCTAAAAGTCTTAAAATTGACACCAGTAGCTAATGGTACTATCAAAGATTGATTGAGAAATATTGATGAAATTTTTAGATTTTTGATATTTAACTATTAGGGGACAATAATATACTGACATTTTAGAGACCAAACTATTAGGATTAAATTTACAATTTGAAGTGTTTTGGGTAGAGAGTTTAGCAGAAATTTGGTAAAAACAAAAATTCAGAATTAAAAGGATAAAACAAAACCTCTGTATAAGGTAACTGAGCTTAATATTTAAAGTTAATTCCAGAATGCTTAAAAACGATGTCAAGAAGAATATGCATTTGATGACAGTATTGCTTGTAACTTGTATTATTGCTTGTCATATAATGACTGTACAAGGGCATTATATTTTAACAATTAAGATAATGAATTCTCTGCCAAAACCTCCTATGATTAAATTAATCGCTGTTCAGTTCTACAAAATAATTACAGAACAGTTGATTGACATAGATATTAGTGTCCTGAATGATTTATCAATAGAATCAGGGTGATAACATCATCTTTTCAATTTATGACTAAATTAATTAATGCATATAAAATATTTAGTTATCTGTAATGTAGATGCTTGCATTTATTTTCCTATTTGTGGGAGTCACATTCTCACAACAACATTTTCAGGACAGAGAAAGATATTTTTTTTTCCTTCTTAGAAAGAAAGAAGTAAATATCTCTGCCTTTATCTAGGTTTTATAGAATGAAGCTTGCCTAAACTCAAATAAAATCAATTTATGATTATACTATTTTAAAAATTACTCAGTTAAAGATTTTTCATTAAGATTTTTTCTGTGTTTTCATTAAACATTTGAGTTTTGACTTAGCATTTGAGCCATCTTTCCCCATATATATACTATTGAATTTTCTATTTTACAGTTTTTCTTGCAAAAAAATAAACTAATCATTCAATTTCAGTTTTACAAAATTTAGACAGTACTCAAAGTACTTACAAAGTACTTTATAATATATTTCTTTCCTATAATTATCAAAATTAATAGCTAATGACTAAGGTCCATTTTGTTAATTCTAAAAAGTTTTCATTAACATAGTATTTTTATCCAGCATTCCACCTGGATAACCTACTGCATGGAATTGTCATATATCTTATCCATAATTTTCTCAGTCTCTCTTTCTTTCTTTTTTCTCACCTAGACAGTTTTAAGGACTCAGACAATAATTGTCTTTTTGTGCCTGATTTACTGTATTTAGCACACTGATTTCAAGATTCACCCACTCTAAACAGGTATCATCACCTTATTTATTTTAAGGAAGAATGATGTTTCACCGTGTGTTTGTATGACTATAGGGCATACCGTGTTGTCCATCTGGTTATCTACTCATGGACACGTAGGCTTTTTCATTTGTTGGTCATTGTGATTCATGTAATGAACACTGGCACACATATATATTCTTTATTTTCTAGTTTCAGTATGTTTGGGCTCATAAATATGATAAGAAATTCAGGCTCTCACGATAATACTATGCTTAAAATCAGCAACTGTTTTGAAACAATTAACTACACCATTTTACATTCCCATAGGGCTATTGTATGGATCTCAAATGTTCCTCAAAAGCCTCATGAATTTGGAACCATGGACTGATTGGAGGAGGGCCTGGATAGAAGGGGTGGGTACTTGAGGTTTGATCTGGAAGGATTGCAATTTGTTGAGATGGGCATGGAGGGTACCCGAGACAGAGCTTTCGTGTGTGTGTGTGTGTGTGTGTGTGTGTGTGTGTGTGTGTGTGTGTGTTGTTGTTGTTGTTGTTGTTGTTGTTGACTTTTGAGGGAAGGAGGGGCACCCACCCAGGGTGGGGGAGGCCCAATTGGGAGCTTGAACTGAATAGAGGGGGGGAAAATCATTGTTACATCTTCTTCCTGTGAAAGCTCTAGCCTTCGTCTCCAGACTTTATTTCTCTCTTGCTTCTGTTTATAACGGGGTGAGCAGTTCTCCAGCCTCTGCCATGTGCTTCCACTGTTGCTGGCTGCTCATAAACCAGCTGCCCATGAGCAGTAGTGAGACCTTCTGAAACCGTGAGCTAAATAAATCTTCCCTCCTTTAAATTGTGGACATCAGGTATTTTGCCAGAGCAACAAGAGAGTCACTAAGATATGTAAGAGGCAGTCACCAATTCCTTTACAACCTGGCTAACATTTGCTATTTTAAATTAGTATGACACTTTAAATCAGAGTTTATCTCTTTTAGACTGGGTTCTACTACATTAAATATGGTAATGACTTTGATCACTTCAAGACATTTCATTATCCAGAGTAATTTTGCAAGATTTTCTAAAGCAACAGAGTCAATATGAGAAAATATATTTATTTGTCAAATCTAACTATAGATGTACATAATAAATATAGAAACATACAGGGGGACAGAGAGAGTGAGGAGAGAAAGAGAGAAAGAAAGAGAGAGGGGGGACAGGTCCAAAATCTGCAGGATGGGCTAGCAGGACAAAGACTCCAAAATGTTAACGTTGCATTTGGAATCTAAAATTGGTCTTAGAGAAGAATTCTATAGCCTTCTTTTCTTCTGATCAATTCAGTATTTTTTTATCAATTCATTTAGCTGAATGGATCAGACTAAGTTACATTATGGAAAAAAAGTTTGCTCTACTAATTTTTACTGATTAAAATCTTTATCTCATCTGCAAAGGACCTTACAGAAAGATGTAGAATAAAACGATTAAACATCTGAAAATCATGGACAGCCAAAATTCATCATCAATCCCACCAATTTAGTATTTTTACTGTGTACTTATAACTTAGCCCTTGTGTATTAGTCAGTTTTTCTGTCTGGGGTGATGCAATAATACTCAATATCATAATCTAAAGAAGGGATTAATTTGACTCCCAGTTTCAAGGACTTCATTCAATTATCTTTTGCCTCCAGAACAGAAATATATTATGGAAGAATGTTATGGGTCAAAGATGTTTTGCTTTTGGTGACAAGGAAACAGAAAAGGGGAAGAGGGAGGAAGTGGCCAGAAAACAAATATGGAAACAAAGGTCATGCCCTACCCAGACACATACAGAAGAGTGCTTTAGTAATCACCTGGTGTCTCTCAAGACAATCAAGATGACAATCCACCTTACACAACCCACCATGGAACTATAGCATATTATCATATTGAAATGTGATCTACTGCATGGATATTTTCAGAAAATAAAACTATAGATTTATTTCTGATGGACTTTACACATTACTTTGAAAACAAACCAAATATAGATATTTATTGAAGCATATAAATCAGATAAATTACTCCTCAGAAATATCTTATTTCACTTATAAATCCTGTTAAATCCCCCTTATAACACAATATGTACTTAGGCAGCGTATTTTAGTTTGTAGCACTTATAACACAGTTAAAATAATCATTTAATTTTGAGCAGTTATTCAACTATTTGATGATGAAGTGTATTCTCTTGTTCTTGCATAATTTAAAAAATTATGGATTAATTTTAA